>JAHWFP010193237.1:73617-88182 GCA_023313725.1 Lithobius niger
GAATGAATAAATAAATAAATAGACAAGATTTTCTATTGTTCAGTTAGATATCTTGCAAGAAGGTTCTAAGTACAATTTAGAAGCATGTGTTACCTCTGTTGTGCAACAGGGAAAATTCCGTTATGTTGTTGGTGGATGATTCAACTATCTGTAATCTTGTGGAAACAATACAATCACATGGCAAAAATCGCATGAAGTGCATGTTCCAACAACAACACTGTCACACTCCTGACTTTGCTGGGAATATTGTATACAGTTCCCAATTACTGATAATGAGCAATATTATGCTAAGCATGCACTCTTGTGGATTTAGTACTACAGTAAAACCTCTTTAACTCGAACTCCAGCGAGACTGGCAATGCAGTTTGAGTTATGCGGAGTTTGAGTTAAACGTAAATGCATAAAACCTTAGGACAGACAGTTAGCATGGGAAATACCTAGTACATCTTTGCATCCAATGTTTGTTAAGTGCAGATTGGTTTAATATGTGAAATGTACTACTAAACTAATTCTTCAGTAAAAACAGCGGAAATACTTTGTCGGGTACAGAAGCGACACAGAATGCATGGTGTCAAGAAGTAAAATTACCATCTGGAGTTTGAGTTAACCGATATTTGTTTGAGATAACGAGGGTAATTTTGTATTGGGCCAACCAAATAGCACAAAATTGTTTGACTTAACCGATAGTTTGACTTGAGCGAGTTTGAGTTAACGAGGTTTTACTGTATTAAAATTTAGAAAGTTGAGTCGTGTTGGTCTATAACTTCTGGAAAGATGAATTGTAGTATGTGTACGCCCAATTTAATATGTAATGTGCAGTCAGTTTATTTTCATTGTTGATGCAAATATCTTGTTGTTTAGGTAGGCAATAGAACTTTATTATACACAGGACTTATTATAATATAGAATTAAGTAGAATTTTAGACAACTTTGCTGTCAAGTTACTTAAATTTGACTTTTTTGTATGTGAAGAATTTTGTTAAAACATTACAACTATTGTAAAATTTAATTACCCTATTCTTACTTGTGTCTTGTAAAGGCCTTTTGCTATAGTGTTCACTTGAATCAAAAACCACATCTTTATTTAGCTATTTTAGTGGAAATGCTGATATACTGTCCAAATTACCGCAATGCCCTCGAGCACCATCGCCTTCACAATCCCAGTGCCATGCGGCCGATTTGTCACTTTTTCATTGGGCAGGCAACATTACAGACATGCCTGTACTGCTTGTGTCATTCCAAAATTGTGCTCGCTTGGGTTGGAAACCCTTGTTGATTGAAGGAAAAATCTCAATCTGATTTGTGTCTTCAAGCTCCTGAGCAGGCTCGTTGACATCGATGGAGGCTCCTGATTCTTCGGGTGGATAAGTTTGTTGGACCTCATACTTTGTTTCTTCGGCGATGTCGGGTGGATGTTCGGAGGTTTTGCTTTGGTGTCAGGGTGGTCAGAGCGTGGAATGCTCTCCCTGATGACATCAGATGTTCGGCCTTCCCTCGGTGTCTTTAAACGTTTCCTGTCCCTATGCAAAACCACGGGATAGTTTGTGGCTTCCACAGTTTTTTTTCTGTCCTTTTCGATTTTTGCCATCCTTGGATTCGTATTTATACTTTATGTGTGTGCTCTGAATTACGTGTAAATGAAGGAGATAGTAATCAGTACCTGTGGCTGCTGATTGATGCGTGGCATTCATCGCTTGGGACGCAGTTAATGCTGAAATTGCAAACTTATCACCATTACCTGTGTTGCGTGCAATCCCATTGGCCGTGTGATCACGAAAATTTCTTAGGTGTTAAAGAAAATCCGACCAAGAAATTATATACCAACGGCGGTTGAAATGGGGCCAATTGAAGCTCTCTTGACGGTACACAGGCTTGGGATGGCCTGTGTTCGATGTTTTTCAGGCTACAGTAGTTTAAAAGATTTGGCGGTGCGGATCGGCAATGACTACACCATCCGTTAATTCATCTCAACAAAATCCATCGGATTTTAGGATAATTCAAGCAAAACTCTACGTACTGCAGACCACGAAGACTGCAACTACATTTGAGGGTGCAAATACCACACCTGGCCCCAAGACAATGACAAGACTTGGTCGCATTTCAAAAAGAACAGGCTCCAAATACATTTGAGGAATTCAGTTACAAATTGGGGATGGCAGACTACAGACTGGGGAATCCAGTACCCAAATCAAGGAATATGATCTGTGGAAGGCAACACAAGGACCTCGGTCTCCATATTGGGGACAGTGGGCTCCAAAAATCCAGGGATTCAGTTGCCACTTCGAGGGCTAAAAGCTGTGGGAGCAGTCTCCAAACACATGGTGGAACCCAGTCGCCATTTACGAAGGCTTTATTCTACGAAAGCCGAGAAGAGACTTTTTCAACTCTTTTGAGGCATTCAACAGGTGAGTCAAGCAAGCACGAAATCCATGTTTGACAGCCTGGAGTCAAAGATATCTGAATCAAGGATCACCACCAATCCGGAAGAAACAGATTCTTAAGTGCCGCGCCCTTCGTGAGACTGCTCATTCTGGACCCGCTACTCTGTCAGTACATCGGTCCCAAACAGTCACCAGATTGGAGTCAACCAAGTGCCCAGGAAATTGATGGCAGGTGGCTTCATGCCTGCCATCCACAGTCGTCAAATTTAGACTAAGTAATTTTATTAACATAGCGCTTCAGAATGAAGGATATTTAGAAACCCACAGCAGCATTTTGGGTTCCCAATTACTGATTCCATTCCTCAACACTTGATGAAAGATTCCCACTTCTGTGGTGAACAACAGTCTTCGACAGTAACTTCCAAGTGTCAAGGATTTTGTACAAGACAAAGGCTATATGATTGGACACTCCCACATGATCAGGATGGTGCCTAGGCAGAGGCATGCGCAGCTAGGCCAAAAGGAGCAAGATGGCTAAAAGGTCAGAAAACTGATCCTCTGCCCCCAAGATGCGAGTTGTTAGGCACTGGCAATCGCAAGTCTCCGACCATGCTCCCAACTATGGTGAGCACTCGGCCAAGGATGGTCAATAATCTCCAAGCTACAAGCATCAAACGATGCCAGGCAGCCGCCAAAGGATTGACTTGATAACTGGGAAAACAGACCATGCTTTGCCCCAAGCCTTCGGAACCCAAAACACGCTTCTAGAGACCAATTGAATGTCTATGGAATTCATGGAAGACACAAAACCCCTAGCCCATCTAGATGAAGAAAGGAAAAAATTATGGTAGCTGTCAAAGGATCTCATGGGATGTCATTCCATGGGATTCTTTGTCGACATTCCGAGAGTTAATGACAAGGTCAAGACGGCACATAGGAACCCCAACAGTTGATGGGGCTCACAAAAATGGATAGACATTCAGGTTTCTGGAGGAAGAGGGGAAACCTGGAGGTGGCCAAGTGAAGGATCAAGACCCATTCCAGCTTCCCCCCCCCCCCCCCACCACCACCACCATTTTTCCGAATTCAAGAGAAAACATCAACCCACCCCTGCCTGCACCCCTCCACCTTCAATACCAGCACGGCCCAAGGAGGCCACAGAACGGCTCAACATGACCGATTTTTGGGAGCAGTGACTCCTTGTAAAGGAAGCGAATGCCAAGGTTTTTATGACGAGTCGTCAGTGAGGAGAGATATGGCTGTCAACTTGAACCAACCTAAAATTGCTCATAGTGACAACGGAAATGCTGTTCGGAACGGGAATGCTGATCAGGGTCTGGCTGCGGCCGTAGGAGTTCACCAAATCAATAGAGGTGGAAGATGCTGACCTCAAGTGCTCGTTCACCTGTTAGCCTTCAAGCTCTTCAAGTTCCAAGTTCTCCTGAAGACCTCAGGGGCCTCTCCACAGACAGTAGACAATTTCCCTTGAGATTGGGACTAAGAGCCAATGAGACGAAATTAAGACTGCACCAGCAAAGAAATTCTTTTCTAGGACGGAGTCCCGATAATGACATTCGCAGGGAGGCAGTTAGCTGAGGGGAGGGTGCACTGGAAGTCTCACTTATTGACCTAACCCGGCTTGACACAATATCGGTGAGGTTCCCTCAACCGCATGATTGGACAAGTGGCCTCAAGGATAACTCTGGTACCATTGGAACATGCAGAGTCAGGTATCCTGTGGACTCAGAATAAGACTTAGAGGTCATGAGTACATCATGGAGAATCTTAATCCTAGGCCCCCACCCCCTCCCCACTGAGGTAGGCTCTAGGATGGTGGAAGAATGGAAAAACTGTACAAGCTCATCATGGATATATCACTTCCAGAATTGAGAGCCCCCTAAGGGGATGGAGGGGGACTGTATGGCAGGGTCGTAACCGGAGTCAGCTAATGGCTTACACATGAACCTTTTTGGAGCTCAGCATAGTTCCGAACATCTGGCTGCAAGAGCTTCGGTTGTGCGTGATGCTTCAATCAGGATAATGTGCAACTATACCAAAGTTGGGGGAAGGTGGGACACACTCACATTTCTCCTCAAGGAAATGTTTACCTCAAGGAAATGTTTACCGCCTTCATGTCGTCGGACCTTAAGGAAGTGTTGGCCGTCTTCAAATCGTCGGACCTTCAGCATTACCCTCAGCTTGAGGGGCTCATCGGGAACTAATTACTTCCAGTTGGTCATCAGATCAACACCTAAACGGTTGATCTACATACTGGTGGATCAACATTCAGTTTAACAAAAACTGGTAAATGGCGATAACAGTGGTTTTGCAAAGACATTTTAAGAAACAAATACACACCTGAACCACCAGGAAGAACACAGTTCACAGTTCAACTTGAATTTTCAGAGAAAATACCGTTCTCCTTCTTCAGAAAATCACACACAACACGGAGAACTTATTTTTCCTCCGTGTTGTGCGCGATTTTCTGAAGGAGAACGGTATTTTCTCCGAAAATTCAGGTTGAACTGTGTTCTTCCTGGTGGCCCGAAGGCAGAAAGGGGTACGACGTGCGACTATGTCGCAGATAATCTGGCACAGTCGCAGACAAAATGTGCCGTTTCGCTAATTTTTTACCGATTTGGACATTCCAATACACCATTTTAATCGTCTCGACGAGACCTGTCCGTTGATGGAAGAGCCAGATTAATAGAACAAAGCACTGAAAAGCTATTCATTAAAAACCAATACATATGCACGTAGCCATACGAAAAAACAGATTGGCTGCAGATAATTTTTCCCTGACAATTGGTGTCGCAGACAGTGGCAGAAAATTCTGCTTTGGGGCCTAGTGGTTCAGGTGTGTTTTTGCTTCTTAAAACATTCAGTTGCATCACTGTTCCACAACTTCCAGGTGGAACTTTACGTGTCACCATTCCGGACTTTAGAGTATGGGCAACAGAGGTGCTGAGCATTCAGTGGACAAGCATATCAGTGAATATGTTTCCTGTTTGTTCCAAAACATCAAGGGTTGAACAGATCTGCCAGTTGCCGTGAAGCTGCACCATAATAACTTTCTATTGACTGGTGGCAGCATGACACTTGCACATCTGCGAGCTCGCAAGGGTAAACCAATAGAGCTACCACAACCCAAAAGCTAATCTAGCAGCATTAGGAAGTATGAATCAACTCATCCCAAGGTTGATTTGTCTTCACGCATGGAGCAGGGAAAGGACAACTTGAATCAACGGACTACCCGTCACATGTGATGCTAATGCCTGTTACAGCCCAAAGTCCACATTTTCAAGATGTTTGTATAATGAGATGGTTCGAGGGGAGGTCAAGGAGGAATTCGGATTCCTGCTCACCGGAGCTGCCCAGCATAGCCAGATTCTTCATGGACCTTTCAACCAAGGGGCTCTGGTTAAGGCGATTAGCAGACGTCACTTGACAATCAATCCAGTTCTGAGCTTCTACGGATAGATAGATGAACGTCAGGCTGATAAACCAAACGGCTTGTGCCTAGGCATGGGAAGAATTGTTTCTTTCCGTGAAGTCTCAGAGTAGGCTCTTGAAAGATCTCACACTGCGTGGTGCGACAACACTTTGGGGACGTCTGTTCCAGTGATCCACAGTCGTATACAGAAAAGAATACCTCACAGTGTTGTAGTGGGCTCTCTTTTTTGATAGTTTCAGTGTAAGTCCACGGGTTTTGCTTATTCCAGAGAAGTTTAAAAGCCCTTTAACATCCTTGCCATATAGGCCATGCACAACCTTGTACAACTCCACGAGGTCTGTAAGCTGGTGGAGCTGCTTAATAGTTGGGAGATTCAAATAGGCGAGGCATTTATCGTAGGGTAAGTCATGGAGTTGGGGACATAGTTTAGTAGCACGACGCTGCACCCTTTCCAGTCGGGAATGATCCTTAACAAGGTATGGTGACCATGTAACGCTGCAAAAGTCTATGTAGGATCGGACGCAAGTCAAGTAGAGTCTCCAGAGAGATTTCGGACTAAGGCAAGTAAAACTTCTTTTGATTCTGCCCAGTTCAATTTGGCATTTACGCACCACCGAAGAGCATTGTCTAGATGGGTGCAGGTCATTTGTTGCAATGACACCAAGGTCTTTTTCCTCATTTGAGTCAGTAATTGATTGTTGGTCAATAAAGTAGGTGTGGCAGATGTAGGATGACAGGACATCACCTCCATAGATGTTAGGAGGCTTGGACCTATGGGCCTGAGACTTACCTATGGTACCACCAGCTTTCCCATCACACAGAAGATGTACCTTTCTGCTAACCGTGGATTCTGCAGGATGTTAGAGGGAATACACCGTATCCTCCCGAAACCAACAGTGTACCATACTGCTGCAGTCTGCAGTAAAGTGTCACCTCTATGCATAGCCGGAGTGAGGACTTTAACTATGTCCAGGTGGGCTGGCAAAACAGATATTCCTCAGGTGCCCGGGAGCCCTAACGGGAAACAAAGCGTTGAAAGCCAACTTCAACATGAAACCGATAGTCCTGGGCTCTAGGATGAATCGGGCTATACTCTGTATTCTTGACCCAGCAACATCCGGCTTCCATCGAAGAGAAACGCTCTGCAGCTAAAGTAGCTGTGTGGATCTGCTTTACCATTACAAGAGAATTGAAGCCTCCAAGGGTTGCTTAACATTCCAGAGGAATTCAACGCATACAATCTGTGGCCCTGCACAGCAGCATGAGCCATGGAAGGTGGCGTGAAAGTAGGCACTTGGAGGCGTAATGTGGCCTTTTTGCGTCTGCGACCCACCTCCTTTTCGACAAAGTCGAAATGAAACTATAATTTTAACTTATCCTAAAATACTAACCTTTAGGAAACCCTCCCTCCATCGAATATGAACAAGTTCCAAGCGAAAAAGTGACGAATCGGCTGCACGGCACTGGAATCGCAATGGCAAAAGCAGAGCTGGCAGGTAGATCGAAACTCGACATAATTTGGGCAGTGTTGAGCATTTCTAGTGAAATAGCTAAATAAAAGTAAGTAATTTAGGATAACTATTTTAAGATTAGTTTTTACGAAATTGTGGTAATGCGGCAAGATTCAAATTAACAACCATAATTACATCACAACCCATGCCATCCCATAAAGATTAAACTGTTCCTAACTACGATATTAGTGTGGAGATTGTTTCACATGAGGTCGTGTCATCCCAAGCTTCATTCGTCGATGATAATTTTTAATTATTGCATGTGGGAAAAAAAAAGGGTGATGAATACATATGAAGTCAAGATATAAACTGAATTGTGGTTGCCAGTATAAATGTTAAACATGAAAGTTTTGTGTGCTTTGCAATTTGTTTCGTGATGTGTGTTTTATATATTTTTTAAAATAACTGTTTTGCATGACAGTGACCTACATCTAACACGACGTGGAAAGAGTCTGGGATTGGAGTGACCACCTATATGCTAGTTCATTCAATCCTACTGTACTCCACTTGTGATGTACTGGTCACTCTGTGACTAGGGATAAATTATTTCACATACCCATCCTTGTTTGGCCATCCTTGGTTCTTAAAAATTGCTTAGTATATATTTGCTAATGCAATTGTAGTCCTAGTTACTTAGCTGCAGGTGTAATCATTGCTGTTGTCCAGACATTGTCACTCTATCCCATCCTTGCCAATTTTATGCCGCGAATATAAAACTTAAGTAAACCTTCCTGCCCTTCTTTGCTTACGCTATGACTGTGAATTCATACCAGCGAGTTTCCCCATGCCTCTGATTGATGGCGAGTATAGGATGTAATAATTACATGGACAGACAAGAATAATCCGTGTTTGGAGTGGTATCTCCTTTTCCCCGTTTGTTTAATAGCTTAGGTAATGGAACAGGCCCTTTTACTCAGTCCTTCCTTTCATACATGGCGAAAATATTCAAATTTTCGTTAATCACCGTTAATTTTTCTTGTTGTTTTTGCTAAATAACTCAGCAGTACTCGAAAGCTCTTGAAAACTATAAAAATGATTCACCAAAATTTACAAAGTTTGCTCACGTTCACAACATCAAAATCGATACCGTTCCCACTATTTCGTTAATTTTCAACAGCTACCTGTTTTCTTTTTGGAGAAACACGAAAAGGAGTAAGAACGAGAGTGGTACAACACGTGGCAAACGTACGGAATGAAAAAGATGATCTTAACATGCTTTTCAAATCTAATTCCAAGAGAGGCCCTCATCTCTGGTGTTTAGAGTCCCTTGCAATCCAACATCACGAGCAGTATGAACGAAATTAATGAACGTCCAAGGCCCAGCCTACCCAAAAGTATTGCACCTCGTGAATAAGGAAATCTGCAAATACCTTGAGAATGAATGGGGCCTAGGGACAAGATACGGGAGGCTTCAACGCTGCACAAATTTGAATCGGCAAGATGTCAACAGTGCTGAAAATGTAGAAAAAAAAGTCCCGAAAACCCTGAAATAGTGTAGTTGGGTACCAATTTCGATGTTGTGAAAGTGAACAAACTTTGTAAATTTTGGTGAATTAATGCAGTTTTCTCAGTTTCGATGAAATTTTTTCAATATTAAAATGATTTATCGGAACTCAAAAACTGTAAATTTTGCAGAACTATTAGATTATTTTCGCAAAAATTGACAGGAAAATAGATGGGAAAATAGAGTAGGGACCATCTGCACAAGTGTGCATACAAAAGAATTTTCATAAGGCCTTTCAGTTAAATCTGGTTTGTACTAACTTAAACAATGACAAATAACTGCTTGATAATTCAGGAAATAGTTTTACTTTCAGAATTAATTTTAAAATGTGAAAGGTACCAACATCAATCTATATACATAATTACACAAAAGCCGCAACGCAGCCATCGGCAGCGCAGCAGCTGCAGTAGCCAAGCCCCGCTGAGATAGTAGCTGCGCCCGAACGCAACGGCCAGCAGCGCGAACATACGATGCCATCTACCGACCGAACGGCAAATTAAATGGGGGGGGGGGGAGCGAGACGACGCGGAATGAGCGAGCGACTCCGTTAGTAATATTCAGTTTTGTTTACTCAATGTTGTAAGAACTCGGGGAAAAAATAAAGTATACTTAATTTGCAATTAAATTTTGTTAATTCTCAACAATTTTTTAAAAACAATTTGTAGTTGAATTTGTGCACTACTGAAATAGTAACAGTATGCTAATTAGATAAGATTTTGGTTGTGTGTAAAGATCTTTTGAGACGATCTATGTTTAGTGTTGAGCCATATCTAAATTTTCAAATGTATATTTGCACGTGAATTTGTATGACAAGTGGCTTACCACTCATTCAGAGCCACATTTTGGTGTGTAAACAATGTCACTTAAACTGTAATAATGTTGATAGCATGTTTGTACACCCTTACATCTACCCATCTCTCAGTGAGTGCCAAAATAAATAACCATGGTTTGCGAACGAATAACGGTATTATGGATTGTATTATCACACTGCACAGAAAGAAACTTTACATTTTGCCTGAAGTGTGCTTACAATGATTCTTTGGTTTTCCTTTACATTTTGCCTGAAGTGTGCTTACAATGATTCTTTGGTTATCCTTTACATTTTGCCTGAAGTGTGCTTACAATGATTCTTTGGTTATTCCTAACCAAAAGGAGGTAAAATAATGCTGCTGTGTCACACACAGTGGCCTGGTAGTTAGAACTATCATATGCCATGGGTCCCAGGTTCGACCTTGACTCCTGCCATGGGAAGAGCTATGAGAAGCGTCACATGTTCAGGTTGATTATGGAATTACCTACAAAAACTGTCGGACCTCTTTAACAGAAGTGCTAACCTTTCTCCATCAAAATGAATTATGGTAACCCCTGCTTGGAATTAGCTGTTAAGAAAGCAGTAAAAAAAATAAATCTCACGGGGACATTATGAGTGAAATGCCCAATATTTCGCCAGCTTACTGCTTGGCATGAGGAGGTTTAATGGCGCGTCGACAACTTGGTCATTAGCGATGGCATAATGTTATAGGGTTGTATTCCCATTATAATCGCAATTGTTGCCTAATACTGTCAGGATGCATGAACCGATTAAACAAAAGTAATAAGAGAGCGGAGACTGTTTCTTTTACCACTCTGCAGGTTTGTTACATTAACAATATTTATCTGCTCATCAGGGACGACGCTAGAATCACTTTATTGGGGAGGCGGCAGTGGGGCAGCAATTTTAGCCAGGGGGGCGAACCGAAAAATTCAAATATAGGGGTCTCCCCCCCCCCCCCAAAAAAAAAAATTAAAATAACACTCTTGTAATTCTTCCTCACACCGAACGTTCTTAACTGCTTCATACCCTATTTTTTGGGAACATTTTTAAATCCAGCTGTAAAAAAGATGATCTTTCAACTCTCACAGTAACAACTTGGCTCTATTCATGTAACCTCAAGTCCTTCTTGTCGCTTTGAAAGAAACTAACGTAGTTTTCTTAATAAATAACCAGAATTTTCTTCGTTTATACGTTTTATTTTGATCTGGTGAGTGGGGGGGCGCCAGGGGGGGGGCGACCAAAAATGTGGTGGGGCGAGCGCCCCCCTCGCCCCCCTTAGCGTCGTCCCTTAGCGTCGTATTAATGACAATTTGCATAATCGATATTGCATATTGAACTCTGCCTTTAACGCTGGCACAGCTTTTCGTCAGCAATGTCGACATTCCACAATCAACAACATAGTAATTCAGTATTAAGATAAGTAACCCAAGAAAATATGGATGAATGTATACGACTGGGATCCACAATTTCCCTTATTCCTCGCTAGTAACCTTAATTCTAATACACCAAGTAGTATGTATTGATTAGGATATTGTTGGAATCAACTATAAGGTATTTAGTACATAGCTGTCAACATTACACTTATGATTTGAGGAAACATGATAGTGAAGAGGAAATTAGTGTTCAGAGCCCTGCAGAGTTGCAGTCATGGCTTGGAAGCAACCGTTGAACAACTTTTCTTGCTAAGTGAACGGTCCATGTGAAGCTAGGCGGATCTAGTTCGAGTGAAGAGTAAGCTGATGCAAATCTCCTTGGCATGGTGGCGGAAAGTCCCTTGAATGAGGGAGAAAACAGCAACTGAAAAGTTTCACTTTCCTGTGAAAACGATTCACAGAAGCGTCCTCTTCATCAGTTCCGAAGAAGTACAGATTAGCATCTGTTCGCATGGAAGAGGGCGGCGATTGTTTTGACTTTAATGGTTGCCTTCCCCAGGCTGTTCCCATGACTCTTTAGGTGGCGTCCTTGGCTTTCCTGTAGCCCGAATCTGTCTATGTAAAGCGCCTAAGGCCACTTCTCCTGGAGACGACAGAGAAAGATTGCAAGATCATGACTAACCCAGAGCATGGTTCTTCTGATGCTGTTAACTGTGCTGATGACTACACAACATACCTTTAGGCTACTGAAGCACTTGTAGACCTAAATGTGACTTCAATTCAAGCCTCCCTCCTGCTCAGCTTGACATGCTACATCGAACGATGGTAGAAGACTAATCGGAGAGCGACTATATTGGGTGCAGCTCAGGACCAAAGGCATGTGAGTAAACCCTTCCTGAGTGATTTTCGTGCCAAGGCCACTCTGGGCCTAACTCTCTGGGCCCATTGGTGGAGTAGCTGTGAGTTCTAAACTTGTAATCAGTATCTAGGATACGTCTGGCGATACCCAGCAATACTAATTTCAATGAGGAATCTTAAGTATTAAAACTCAACAGAATGTAACTAGTAAGGCATCCAATATGTTCCCTACATTACAGCTATCAATTTATATTAATAAATAACACTGATACAAAGAAAGCAAATACAGGTGATTTGAGTTCAACAGCGCTAATAATAATATCATTAATAATTATCCCCTCCACCCCCACCCCCCAAAAAAAAAACGGGTAACTCCTTTAACGTCAACAAATCACGTGAAACAAAAACGTTCAACACATAATACTAAACAAGAAAGGTGATATACTGTACATCGATGTAAAGCAGTTTGGATGGTTCTTAACATAGCAGATTTTACACTGCTTTACGTTAATACCGTACATCCTTAGACTGAGACAACCAACCAGAGGAATACACTGGTTTCAACTTAAAATTGATTACAAAATTTGTACGGCATATTTAAGAAACTACCATGCTTGAAAGGCGAGGGAAAAAAGTTCCCGTACTGCAGGGGAGTAGATCCGAAAAAGGCTAAAGAAAAAAATAACTATTCTACTGCGCAGGAAAGCTTCAGCAAATTATTTAAGAAGAAAATATCCCTGCTTCTTATTGTTGGAAATATACAATATCTGTCAAATTTTATTAGCATTTATGATCTCTTACCCTTGAGGTTTTTCGGATCCGGCCAGCCTGGTAACCCACTGTGCCTGCACGCAGCCTTCTATAAAAAAGTTCGGCCAAGGGCCTTCGCATCTTCTCCATTGCTCCTTTGGATCCAATTTCTGTCCGGCAGTACCCTGTCCGCCTTTTGCCGTTGGCAAAGGAAAATCGGACGTCTTAACTTCTCCCATGGTTCTTCATCTTCGCCTTCTACCTTCGTTTTGATGATCATCATTCTCCCTCGTGGCATCTTCTCGCCTTCGCTGGTGGCGCCCTTAGCAACTTGGACCCCACAGATGTGGCTATTCCATATGCTCACCTTGTGGCTTGCTTTTACCTTCGCCTTCGCTCTCCAGCCGAACTTCGCCACCTTCGCTGATCGGACTCCTGATGTGCCTGCGCCCTTCGGGAGAGAAAGGTGTCCACCCCTGGAATCTTTGGAATTGCATAGTGTCTTCTTAGCATCACCGATTAGCCTCCAATGGTTCAGGGTTTTCTCACTTGCACCATACAGAACTGTGATGGACACCATTCATCACATCACTACTCACCGGCGGCTTTCAAGAACTCGTCCATGTCCCTGGCATCAGGACGGTGAAACCTCGGATCGATTAGGATGTAACCGTCGTCCACTCTTACATCTCCCAACCCAACACCAAAGGGCTGAGTCTCGTCCTCAACGAATGGTTCGAACCATCGAGTCCCTCGATGTTCTCCATCTTCACAGAAGACCAACTTCTTGGTCACTGATGGACACTCCCCACTTTCGTTCCATGAAACCTACACCTAACGCCTTCCCCCCAAGGAACGACACCCCTGGGGAAGCCTCCGGGCCCTCAACTCATCACCCGTCTAGCTGACGAAACCTTTGGAACGGTCAGGATCCAACCGTCATCCGCCCCGTCGTCACCACGCTCCACTGCATCTCTGCAATTTCGTCCACGGCAATCCCGTCAAAGGTTCGCTGATCCTTCCCCTTCGTAAAGTTGGAACTTCACTCTCCATTCTAACCTCCACGCTTCGCATTCCTTGAAGGACTCGAAACCACCATTGGCGAAAGCTTCTGTTCTCCTCCATCACCAGCCTTCACAAAAAAAAAACTCTTGGCATCTAGGAATCACCATCCTCGGTCTGCTCGTCTTTCCAAACGAAGAATTCCTTCGTTCTCGTCGACGAACACCCTCTGGACAACATCCGAATAACTTTTCACCTCTTCCACACGGGCATCCCTCCCCTTGTCGCAAAAAAGGCCCTCGCCTTCCTAAAAGAAGAGACACCCACAACGAAGATGGTTTATTTGTAAACCAGCAAGAATAGGAGCACCACCTTCGTACATCTGGGAATCAACACCCCAATCCTGACGGTCCATCCCATTCCATCCAAGCGAAGAAACCTTCGTGGACGAAGGCCTTCGTTTTCGTTGCCTAGCACCTTTTGGACATCTAGCAAATCTGGGAACACTCCGCTTCTTCCGCACGGGTATCCCTCCCCTAGTCGCAACGAATGCCTTCGCCTTCATAAAAGAAGTGACGCACAAGACGAAGATGGTTCATTGGTTTACTATCCAAGACCGGAGCGCCACCTTCGTCACCACCACGCCCTTCGCTGCCGACAGGCAGAGTCGACTAGCACTGCAATGGCCGCTAGACTAAACTTCATCTGAGATTTGTAACAGACGAAAGGTAGAAAATTGTAACCTAGTACGTTCACTATTACGTAGGTCATCACTGCATTGAATTATTCCAGTGAAGCACTCGACATTTTAGCCGCACACTATTTAAATTAATTTAGTTCAAGTGAGGGAAACACAGTCTTACGTTGGTGAAGATTTCTACAAGCCGCAGTGTCTTCATCACTATGCGGGAAATTCAG
>JAHWFP010193237.1:114256-124942 GCA_023313725.1 Lithobius niger
GGGGGGGGGGGGAATGAAGGGAAATAATCCACTGTCGTTCTTCATGGGAGAAAAAAGTTAAAGTATATCTGAATAGTGTGAAAGTCTACGGAACCCATCGAATTTTGTAAAACATATGTGTGTAGTTTTCAGCTAAAACTTGCACACACTTTTTTCTATGTCTGTCTGAAACATGTTTATTTTAAGCCTCTTGGTTTTGTAGTGTGCAAACTCCCATTTTGTTCTCCCATTTTTTTTGGCTGTGTCTGAGCAAAGAGTTCCAGATTCGTAAAAATCCAGACTGCGAGAAATCTTATTAAAAAAAAAAATCACATCCAAGTGCACTTAAATCAGCCAGTGTTAGGCGGGGCTATATCTCGAAAACCAGCACACGACTTTTCTTTTACTTGAATTAAATTTAACCACAAATGTTGCAAAAATATGTTCACATCCTTAGAATCTGCTGTAATCGAAAACGTTTAATCAGTTTGAACTGAAGGTACAAGGCAAAAAAAAAAAAAAAACATGAAAAAAAATTAGCCTGGAAGAAACAACCAAAGGAAGAAAGCGGTGGGAAAGCAGCTTAAGGAAAAAGCCGAATTGTTTTGTCTATATTTTGTTGTAGTTTTTCATGTTTTTGTTACATGTTAGGTCAGGTTTTAGGTCAGTTGCCCTGGGTCGTATTTCACCAGAAAACTTTTTTCCTGCAGCTTTTTTGACTGTGGCTTCTTTTACTGATTTTTTTCTGCGGCTTTATTCCTAGATTCAAACTGTGATACCCTGAAGTATGCTGCTCTCGCTGGAGTTTTAAAGCTGTTTAGAGACTGACAGCTGCGTAACCCATCCTGCACATGCGCGAGGATTCTCTACAAAAGCATTTGGGCGAGGCCGGCCGCCACCTTTTCCCTCCAGCGGTAGCCGGAAAACGTCTACCTTCGCTTCTCTCCTCACATCACCGTCCTGTCTTCAAGCAACAGTCCGTCCTTTGCTCTGTCCCGGTCCTGATTTCAGCTGTCCGAATTTCAAAATCGCAGACAGCCAGCACACGTTCAAGCGGATTATGTCATGGCCCGATCTAAAGAAACGACGACTGATTCTGCAAACAAGAGGGCCGCCCCATCACCTCGTAGTTCGTTGCCCGCCGATCCGAAAATTGTTGTCGCATCGATCTGTCCGAATTTTCTCTCGACTTGTCATCAGGTTCATCTAAGAACCTGTCCTTCTCTCAACAAGGTTCTGCCTCTGTCCTCATCTTAAGTACACGCCTTAATGGATCGTGCCATACGACAATTCAAGTACATTATCATCACACAGCCATTCGTACACTGAAGACTGGATTACCAACTCGTCCTCATCGTCTCTGTCCTGTCTTCGAGCAACAGTCCGTTTTTTTTCCTGTCCGTCCTCATTTCATGCAGTCCTTGTTTTTAAGTTCTCGGACAGCGAACGCATGCTCAAGCGGATTACACCATGGACTGTTCCTGTGAAATGACGACTTATCCAGCATCCAAGATGGCTACCAGTTTTTTCTTCAATTAATAAGGCCAAGAAAAGAAGCATTCTCACAGATTGCCTCTTTGAAGACGCATCAATCTCTGTCAGATATTCCACTTGGTTTACCAGCATGCTCATCCACGAACTCGGGCACAAGCATCACACAAGCATCACCTTTGTCCTCATCTCAAGCCCATGCCATAATGGACCGTGCTGTACGGTAATTCAAGTACAAGTCAATAACCAACAAACCACTTCATCAGCATACAACCGTTCTTTCACTCAAGATTGGCCAACCAACTTTTTATACTTTTACCATGTTTCGCCATTCCCATCCGAGTTTTCAATTTTCGGACTGCTATCCAAGATGGCCGTTCCTTCATCCTGAAGCCCTTCAGTCGCATCTACTCATCAATGGTGTGGACTACCCGTAACACGATCTGCCTCTGTCCTCAAGTCAAGCACTCGCATTTTTGGATCATACTGTCCGTCATTTCAAAAACAAGACCAAGCCATCCATTCAGTAATAGCCTTCATCATCCCTTGTCATTCTTTCACTCTGGATTGAGCTACATATTCCTTGTCATCTCACAATCAACACCAAGCTTCGGGCAGGAAAAGACAGCTGTCCACAGCATGAAACTGAAATTGTGGACATGACTCATACCACAGTAATCTTGCTTCCGCATCCGTTTTTAAACGACTCTAAAGTCAGAACGCAACAACTCATGGTCGACGAAAAATCCCGATTAATTTTCTTACAAGCCTCAAACCATCCGTTGCTTCTTGATCCTTATCCAAGCCTGTCCCCTTCCTCGGATATACCATCCCTCGTTCAAGCAGACTGGACCACGCCAAAACTCAACGGAACACCGATGAACTCGTCACGCACAACGATTCTTCCCTGTCCAACATCAAGAACATGGATTCACGGATGTCGTCCATGGCTGTCAACACAAGACCAAGTCTCCTCATCCAAACTCGCCCTTGTCTTCACAATCTCTCATCTCAAAGCCATCATGTGTTTTCTTCATCCTCATCAAAGTTCCTGTCCTCGGATATGACATCCTTCGTTAACTGGACTTTACCATGCCAGGATTTATGGAAACTTCGAAGGAACCTTCGTCCTGTCCTTCACCCTCTTTGCCTTTAGCTGGTCTATCCTGAATCATTATGACCTAGGACCATCCGTCACACAACGTTCCTCCTACAGTCTGCAAGTCAAGAACATGCACCCACCAACCGTATCATTAGAGTTTCTCAACATTAGGCTTAACCTCCCCACTTGACATGCCGTCATCATCCAACTGTCATTCACACTTTCTGGACTGGATTACAAATTCTCTGCCATCCTCTGGACAGGCATCAAAGATCTTCCAATTCAGCAGGAAAGACCGTCATCATCTCTTACATGTATCCAAATTACGGATTGCCACACCATTTTTCCATTGTCCATCCAAACCAACCAAAAAAGGACGCCATCAACCGTCCGATGCTCCTTTGCATCATAAACTACAGTTGCTTCCACTTCAGCCTGCTGTACCTCACTAGCCATCATCACAGCTAATTCAGAACATAAAGTATCTCCCTTCCGTTACAGATAGCCGAGTCACAGATAGCCGAAACACATTTAAACCTGCCAAAAGACTGTCTCAGTGGGAACTTGGCTCAGGCCCTTAGGAACCCATCATGTGGTGCCAACACCACAGATCGGCGAGGTGAACCTTACACGTCGAAATTGACAGGAAGCGAACACCTCTCACTGATCAGCTCTCCCACTCTGACAATCATTACAGCTGCTTCGGACCGTCATTTTTCGCTGCCTGCTGTCCCTTACCAACTTTCATCTTTGCGGCCCGCAACTCCCTGTCAACCATTTTCTGCACTCCAGCACACAGTCGTCCTTCACCACCTGCTGTCCTAGTGGACAAAAATAGCAGTCCATTAAAACTTCCATCCTTCGCTGCCTGCTGTCCCTGGACGGTATTCGTTGCAGCTCTTTTTGGCCTTAGTTCTTCGCGGCTGTCATCCTTCACTACTTGCTGTCCGTGGCCGATCCATTCCAGTTTCCAGCTTCAGCAAGACACCATCAGTTTCCTAGGACCGTCTTCCTGCTCTGCCTAAAGCCCCTGGCTGACTACAGTCACAACTCTGCAGCTGATCATCCGACGCTGCCTGTTGACCTCATCGACTACCCTCAGTTTCCTGCCGCAAGTCGTTTCAGCCAGCTATCCTTCACTTTCATTCGTCTACAGCTTGGCTCCACACGATTGAGAAACCTTTCCCAACACAGCCACAGCCCGACTACTGCTCAACAGTTCCACTGCTATCCTGTCCTTCGCCAACTACCGATCGCAGTCCCAACCCTTCCACCGCTCTGAAGCCAACTATCATTGCAACTTCCTGACACCCATCTTTTTACAACAGTTGACCCTTACCAATGAAACCACCAACTCTCGTTATTTCCTTCGTCAGCTACCCTTCACCGAGGACAACAGGGCAAATCCAGATAAATGCCAGTCGTCAGAAACTCTCCAACATTACAGTTTTGCGACGATTCTGATTTAAAGCTCACCCACCATCCTTCTTCCAAGATTAACGGTCGTATCTTTCACTCACAACAACTGTCATCATTTCAAGACATCCCGAAAGCATGTCCACCAATCCACAACATGTCGTACTCAAGACCTTCAATCAGGAACTTTGTCAATCTTACAAACATGACACTGCTCTTTTGAACCCGGTACAGCCCTGCAAGCCCACATTCACTTGCTCAACAGACGCAGAGATTGAGTCAAAGAAGGAAAAATTGAAAATGAGAGAATTTCAAGCAAAGCAACCTGCGCACCAATCATCACAATCCATGACAGCCACAGGAAACGGTGGTTTCATCAAAATAAGAGGTCCCTTCACACCTATCACGGACCTTCCCATTTCTCTGTCCTTCAAATCGGAAACGCAAAACATCTCCAAGACGACCAGTGCTTCTCACCCCTTATCAAGCAATCGTGGTCGGATCGCCCATCCACACAATGTTCCTTTCCAGACTGGGACCCATCCACACTTCTCTCCTGCCTCATGGGACCATGTTTCGAATCCCTGTATAACATCCTCCACATTTTCCTGACCCACATTTTTTGACCACACTGACATACAGTCCTCGCTGCAATCTTGCCAGTGGACCTCACCTGCAAACTTCACACAGGACTGCCACAACACTGCCACATCAACCAACGGATATCTACAAACTCCCAGAAGTTGTAACCAGTCACTCTTCCCACCCCTCTCAAGAGTGGATTAAGGATCACCTTCACAGACTCAAAACAACTCAGTTCAAGTCTGTCGCCCACCATGCTCCCGCTGACCGCAGCATCACTCGCACTGACAACAATACTAGTGGCACGACACATGAACTCAAGACGTGCGGCATCCTGAACCTTCCACTAGTGACATCGGCATCCCCAACAATTCACCTGCAGCCTCACAATCAAGACAGTCAACAGAACCATCACTCAAGAGAGACATAAAATCAAGAAATCGGATTGCATCGTTCGAGACCCATCATCACTGCCAGACATGTTATCCAATCCTCCTTAAGCACTGAAACAGATACAGACAAGAAGCATGACTCGTCTTCCATCTCGGACAACCACTTCTATAGATTAACCCATATTGCAGATTTTCTGTTTCATAAAAGTGCGAAGTGTAATCTTTTTGGGGGAAGCCAGCTCGTAACCCTAGGGTCCTTGTCAAGGGTGCCCACCACCCAAGTTGACGAGGTCTATGCTACAAATTTTCAGTTATTGTATATTTCCGAACGGCAACAGAAACGAAATTTTTCCGGCCCTCTTGCCTGGCCGGCTGAAAATTGTTTCTGTTGCCTAGTAGGAAATATACAATACCTGAACCCATCCTGCCTCCCCTCGAGTGTCCACTTGACAAATCGAGAGGGAAAAGATGCCGGGCCAGTCTCGCCTGAATGCTTTTATAGAGGATCCTCACGCATGCGCAGGATGGGTTACACAGCTGGCAGTCTCTAAACAGCTTTAAAACTCCAGTGAGAGAAGTTAGCTTCAGGGAAGAATGCTATAAATTTTCAGGTATTGTATATTTCCTACTAGGCCACAGAAACAATTTTCAGCCGGCCAGACAGGTGGGCTGACAAAATTTCGTTTTGTTTTCTTTTAGCCTCAAATCACCTGACACAAACCAATCCTCATAGACAGGCTAAATTTTGAACTTGACTGGTTTTAGAAGCTCAAAGATCTGGAAAGAAATAGTATGGAGGGACAAACCTCGTGATTCTTCATATTCCTCCTTTCTTGTGCTTGCAAACCACCTTAACTCAGTCTTCCCCTTTTTTACTCAGAGCCACACTAGGGACTAAGTCGGGTTCACCTTTGCAGTCATCGGTCATATCGGGCAACTAACCTCTGACCTTCGTTTTAATGTAATCATGGTTTACAAATTATACACAAAAAATAATAAACCATTTTATTCAACGGTTCAGTATTTTTTATATTAGCCTATGCTTGACAAACTTACAAAATAATAAATAAAACCACCTACCCACTCGGCACATTTTGCCATGGATCCTCACTATATAAAGGATGGATTCTACTTTGCCCCTACGCATTTATTCAACGTGATGCGATCTCTCTGATCCATTCTGCTGTCTTGGGGAACAAATTTTAACAGTTTAGCCCCTGCCATGATAGTGTCCTACTAGGTATTAACTAATAGGCGTTACTTCTCTTTCTTGTTGCCAATTGGAAAACATGACGTAACCTGCGAATTTTTGCATTCTTTCGTCGCAATGCCGTGTTTCCCTGGAGGTTTTTCGGTTCCTTGTAGCCGCCAGCTGCGTAACCCAGCTGCGCATGAGCGGCACAGTGCTCCTCTATAAAAGTGCTTTCGCGCGAAAGGTAGGTCATATTTCCTCCAGCGTGTCACCATGCCACTTTTCTTCCTCCAAAGATCGTTAAGTTTTCGTCGCCTGCAGTTCCGCCGCTACGAAGAGCCCAGCCGTCTCCATCATGCCCAAAGCCACGAAAGAAGCCCAGAAGTATTCCCTACCCGAACGTTCTCTCCTCTGCCCTTCAACGTACCTGCCACTCACTCCAATGTCGCTGCCGGCTTTTCGGCCCCAACTGCCCTTTTGCATCCTTCGACTCATGACTTGGCACTCGCCCATCCTGACCCGCTGCCACTTTCATCGGATATCTCAATATCATCAACACTGCCGCAACCTCGCCGAACCAGGCTAGCCAAGTTACATCATTCTCACAGCTGGTCTGCGTTAAAAGAGGAGCTATGCTTGGCGAAAGACGTACATGTTCAACTGAAGTGGAAGTTTGGACGTGCCTCGTCTCTTGGGTCCTTTCACGAAAAGCACTTGCCTCTATCTCCTTTGGACCTGTTTTTCCTTTCGTCCCGCCAGGCCCACCAGTCGGTTTCCTGCAGCGAAATCAACCGGTTGGTGGACCATGCTCTTCATGACTTTTGCCATCGCATATTTACCGACCCTCCTCCTTCTGCCACGTCAAAGGAGACAATTACACGAAAGACTGGGTTGCAATGACTTCAAGCGAAAACAGCAACAAGCATTCTGTTTCAGCCACCTGACACGGAACAAAAAGGCATCGCTCCTCTTCAACTACCGCTGATGAGGTTTTTCGTCGAACTGAAGTTTCTGCTGCTCGACGTTCAACTGAACCCCTCACGGACCAGGATGACAGCGAAAGCATTCGTGACTCCACATCGGTTCTACAACAACGAATGAACCCGATGCCGCCTCCTGCACCTCATACATATTCCAGATGATGCTGCCGAGGACAACCTTCCATTCCTCTTTTGGACCTCCTCAAGACGGTGGAAGACACGGTACCTGATTGTATCTTTCACAAACTTTCTAATCTTTAGATGCTCCTGTCATCAATTGTAGTTTAACAACTGGCTTTGTTTTTGCACTACGTGACCGGAATTTCAAGCCCCGCTCTCTTCTTGGCCAATCCACCACGCTGCTCACTTCCTTACTCCACAATGGTGGTGCTATCTTGGGGAAAGGAGAGCATCTAGAACTCTACAAGGAGCCGCTGCCGTCCAGACTGGGCCGGGAATCATCGTCCTTCAGACCTTTCGGCAACATTGCAACCATGCGGAAAGCGGAAATCGCTGCACACGTCCTTTTCGACAATAACAAATTCCTTCGGCTTGGCCTCTGCGCCACTTCAAGACGGCGTTCTGAACACGGCTGTAAACGCCTGTGCGAAAAGCTTTCATCAAGCCCGACCCCCACCTAAGTCAAGCACTTGTCAACGCTGATCTCGCAACTTTTTCAGGAAGCCTTCCTTCTTTGCCACACACCGTCACTTTACTCTTAAGGGACATCCCCCTCAACACGACTTTGAAACTGAATGACTCAACCAAGTACCAGTTGCGTAATTTGCCGATCCACGAATCTGACACCCTCTTTGGCGGGTTTCTCAGGCCTGGCCCTGCATCTTGATGTCTCCAGGAAGCCAAAGCCAAACAAACAAAATTCTCAACAAAAGCCCATTACAAGGCCACAAGGCCCTTTTCGCACAAAAATACCAATGACAACTGCCAAAAACCAAGTATCAGACCAATGCCAACGAATATCGTCGCTCCGAAAACAACCAGCCCTTCGCTCCAAGCCAACCAACAACACGAAAGGACGAAACAACAGAAGTGCCACTCCCGACAGAAGAAGCCGCTAATCCTCTCCAGGGGCAAGGGGCTCATCCCGAATAGACCAATGACACCACACGTCTGAGCAGCTTTTCGGTTGGAGCACTACTACGCCATTTCTTCCCCACCTGGGAAGAATTATGACACAACCACAAAGCTCTATCAATCATTCAAGATGGATTTCTCCCAACACCGAGAGGAAAAATGATACCTGCCTTTCACGCGAAAGCGCTTTTACAGAGGAGGACTATGCAGCTGGCGACTTAAAGTAACCAAAACTCTCCAGGGAAACACAGTACCGTAAATCGTGTATTAAAAGCCCAGTTGAAACTGAAGCCCACCCCCTAAAATGCTGTAAAGTCAAAATCATGAAATAGTGGAGTTAAAGCCCACCCCTCAAATTGTCGTTTTTCTACGAAAAATTACGTAAAAGTAATATGGTATGAATAAAGATAGTACTGCTTGCCAAGTATACTGGCCCCTTCTCCCTCCCTGTAGTAATAGTGGACTTTTCCTTTAGCTCCTAGCACCTGCACATAGCATCTCTCACCTAAGCCTCCTCCCTTTTTCACAGCAATTAAAAGGATGTAAAAATTGGTCTTTCAGAGATCGTTCAAAAGCTTCGAATTTTCTGTAATAGATGTCCAGAAAGGTTAGAAAATTGATAATTCTTGATTTAAAGCCCACCCCCCTATTTTTGCCAAATTAACTGCAGAAGCCCATGGGCGTTTAATCCACGATTTACGTTATTGCAAGGAAGGAATGCAAAAATTCACAGGTTATATATAATTTCCTAGGCAAAAGAAACAATTTTCAGCTGGCCCAGGCTGGGGGAATGGCAAGATTAAGTTAGTCAAAGAATGTGGTTGTGATGAATGGCTTGCATATTATTTCAAGGAAAAATGCTGTGCCAATAGTCAGATGTATGCGCATTACGAGCCCCCTATTGACAAATGGGCGTAGCCGGGAGGTTGCAGTATCATGACCAATTTTGGGGATTTCTTGGAAGGACTTCTACTAGGAAGATTCTTAACAGAATAATCCAAACTTTCAATATCTTTGGATTGGAAATAGATGCAAATTTTACGGGTGTGTTTGGGTTTGCGGGGAACGTAGGGTATAAATAAATATGCCCACACAACCACTGCTATTTATTTTCAGCGATATGAAACTAGAATGACAGACATCGTCAGTTACCACTCTGGCTCAACTTTTGAAGACATAGGATAGAGTCATAGTTTTTATTTTTAACTATATCAAGGATTGAATTCTTATGAACCTGCTCACCATATAGTTATCACTTTTTCTAATCACCATGGCGACGACTTTCCATTCAAAACCGACAAATTATTTTCCTGCATAGCAATACAGGGTGGTACACAAAAAACTGACGACCCAACCATTTTCTAATTTCAACTTTTGTAGTTAGCAACCCCTCAGAACTAGGATAGAACAGAAATCAAATCTAATAAAACGGGAAGATATTGTCCTCTCCTGGTTCTGAGGGGTGCTTACTAGAAAAGTTGGACTTGAAAAATCTTGGGTCGTCAAGTTTTTTATGGACCACCCTTTTTTTTTTTTCAAGCCGTTTAACAAACCCTTCGAATCACCACGATTTTCGTTTAAAACAATTTATGCAGCAACTTTTATTTGAAGCCACAATTCGATTATTTTTAACGGCAAGGTAACTCTTCCCGCCCAACCTACCTGTACCGTACGATTTTATGCCGTACGAAAAACAAAAAATAGTGGCTGCGTACACAGCTAACGTACCCGGGAGGCTTTCAACAAGGGTTTTTGAGACAGTGGGCTTGCAACGAGAAAGTTCTTTGGGCTAGAGGCTTCTGACGAAGGTTCATGAGGCAACCGGCTTTCGACGAAAGTTCTTTAGTGCGAGAGGCTTTTAACAAAGGGTTCTGACGAGAGACGTTCGTAGGGATCAACTGACGAATTAACATGTCGGGCAAAGTTTAATGTTGGGCCAGATGCTTGATCTTGACGTGACTGGTGAGCTTCAGGGTGAAGCTTCTTCATGACGTGTTCACGCGACAGTGGTGAGTGGGCGGTTGCCTCCTGTTGAATGCAGAGGCAAGGAGGCCGGCCAAGGATAGGGTGGCGGGACGGTTCCTGTTTGAGAGAGAACCGGGAGGCTTAGACGTAGGCTTCAGAAGAACTTTCGATGATCCACGGTAAGTTTGCAAGTGGTGACGAGGGTTGAAAGCTTCAGTACCAATGGCAGGTGGAGGACAGCAGGCTTGATGAAACGAGAGGGACATCACTGCCGTCGAATTCAGTCGATCCATGAAGATATCATCGACGAAAGATTTGGGCGAGAGTCGAAGACGATGGAACGCCATCTTGGAAGGATTCAATGGGTGCGACTTCAGCATGTTACAGGCGAGAGAAGATGCGACGCAATCTTGAACTTTCAGCGAACGCTAAGGTGAGAAAATACTACGTCATCTTGGGCTTTCGACGAAAGCTTGGATGAGAACTTCAGAA
>JAHWFP010193238.1:0-14883 GCA_023313725.1 Lithobius niger
CTAGCTACTTAACACATTTACAACGTTATTGAGGGTCAGATTTTGCATTGAAAGCAGCTTAGCTGGCATTCCTACTCGAGTTAATTTTTGTCAGGTAGGTCATTGCTCTCGATTTCAACACAATTTAAGCTTTTGTACCGCATTATTATTTTTCCCCAAGTAGCTGAAATGTGCCCATCTATGCTTCAAAATTTAAGACACTGACGCTATGGCGCCGCGCTACAATGGTTTACAACCTCGACAATTGAACTGGTGTGATGTTTGTTGTGATAATTGTTGCCTAACTTGGCGCGACACACTAGCGTGTGTCTAGATATATCTACATTAATAAAAACGAGTTACAGTGTTATGAAACGGCCACCCGACCCAGACGGTTGTTGGCAATAAACTAAAAACTGATTTTTGCCAATGAATTGAAACGATGGATGAAACAATGCTTTAGTTCAGGTATATGCTTCTTAATATTAAAGCGCTGGCGAAAGGTTCTGTCGTTGACGATTAAAATTAAAGGAATAGTGAAACTTCATTAAATTAATAAACAAAAACGGAACGTTAAATGTTTAGAGCAAGGGTCTAAAAGTCAAAACCCATAGAAGGAACACGGACAAGCTTCGACAGTCAGGGTCTAGGTGTAAAATTTCGTCAGTAAGAGGCTGGTAGGCATTAGACCCTCACTACCCGGTGGTTAGCTTAGTTCAAATCTACTCGGATAGAACGTGTGTATGAACGGTTGTAGCAGGTTTTCTTTGTTCATAGAATATTGTTAAGGAACTTTAAAACACAATTTTCTTGTGAAGTTTGGCATTTTGTCTTTTGATGCTTTACAATTTTTTATTTTATTTCGTCGATTTATGGTAGAGGATAAGCAATAATGCTCTCTGCTGCGAATATGATGTCATGCTAGTAAATCGAAAAATAATTTTCAACATAAAGCAAAGCAGGAAACGTATGCCTACAACCACTGGATCATCACATGGGTCTTTGTCGGAGGATTTACAGTTTCGTCAAAATCAATTTGTTTCTGGCCACCGGGTAGTAAGGGTCTAATGCTTACCAGCATTAGTTAAATTACTGACGAAATTTTACACCTATACCCTGACTGTCAAAGCTTGTCCGTGTTCCTTCTAGGTTTTGAGTTTTAGGCCCTCACTGTAAACATTTAACGTTCCGTTTTTGTTTATTAATTCGTGTTACTTTTAGAATTGCAGCTAAACTGTTAAACAGTGCAGTTGACGTTCAACGCTGAGAGTTTAACACAGAAACCCTAGGCTGACCCTTACTAACCTGGCTATCGCCAGTGTTAACAATAGAAACAAATCCTATCTTCAGTCTACGTCTTGCAGCTGGCGTTTGTTAATTAGCATTGTTGCATAATAACAATGTTTAAAACAATGTAAAACAATCAGTCTGGTCGTTTAGAGCTCCGTAACCCCTGAACCACTTGACCAATCAGAAAAGGCCTTATGGTAAGGGCAAATCTACGGAGCAATACCTGTACAATGAGCTGAGAACCAGCTTTCTAGGACAAATAGTTTGACCTGTAGAGAGGACAAACGAAACGTACATCCCCAGAAGAACAAGAGCAAGACCAAGAACAAGAAGTTGTCTATTTGGCCCTTCTCTGTATCTCGGGTTTGGTTGGACCGAATTTTACAATTTTTGGACTGCAGACAGGCTTTGCCTAGTCAAGGCTAGATTCCAAATTTGGTTTAAAGATGTTTACTTTTGACGGAGTTATAAGCTCTCAAAGTTGAAAGTTTATCACAGAGATCCAAGGTCGACCCTTACTAACACTGATATCGCCAGTGTTAATACTGAAATCGCTTTACGTTCTGCCCAGAATCAACTAAATAAAATACCATACACGAACCCATGGTATAAATGTGTATTTATTTATTGACGGTGGAAATCCATATGAAAGTGCGTGGAGTACGGCGTATTTATTTATTTTCATGGAGTCCGAGTCAGGGGAGGCGCTGATTGAGGGAGCGAAGCGAACGAAAATCAGCGTTTGTTAGCCAGTATGCTCAGAAATACATAGACAGCATACACGCCTTCCACAACAAACACATGACAGCGCAATACGTCCCAATGTTGAAAACGGTGAATCAAACGCCTGCAGGCAAATGCAGGCTAAAGATTCTGTCGTTGTTGTCTTCTTATATGTCGGAGGAAACAATGTTGCATTGATTGTCAACAACAATGTATGGGTGGCGTCATAGTAGCAAAACGACATAACAGCAAAAAAACGACAAAAGAGCAAAAAAACGTAGGGTGGCATAACAGCAAAACGTCATAACAGCAAAACGACACAACAGCAAAACGTCAGTACAGCAAAACGACACAACAGCAAAAAAGACACTACAGCAAAACGACACTACAGCAAAACGACACTACAGCAAAACGACACAACAGCAAAACGTCAGAACAGCAAAACGTCAGAACAGCAAACCAACATAACAGCAAAACAACAAGCAAAATTTCAACGCAGCAATAACGTCATAAGTATTTTCGACATATTATGTGGCAGAGCCAGGATGGGGAAAGGGGAGGTGCGCACCCCCCCCCCCTCCATACACACATGCTTCGTAAAGAAGCGCTGCCCCTTTATCACTTTTAAATATACAGGTTATTGACCAGCTTTTAACCCACTGAAATCATGGGAATCGAGTTGGTTCTATTCCCATGCTGTGTTCAAGATAGAACTAGAATGTAAATGAGTCGCTGGAGGTTTCCGTTTAATAGAAAAAAATATGTACATTCCAAAAAAAAATACATAGTTTTCCTGCAGAGTAAAACAGTTTCAGTTTTTTTTCCAGGGATTGCGTCCCCCCCTCCCCCCCAGGTAGCTAAGCCCTGCTACAAGGTCATGATGTTTCTACAATAATACAGGTGCTTTGTGGTATGCTATGTATTTTTCTGTACTGTCGTTTTGCTGTTGTGACGTTTTGCTATACTGACGTTTTGCTGTACTGACGTTTGCTGTACTGCCGTTTTGCTGTTATGTCGCTAACGTGGATTTTTGCACTTTGCTCTTGTGACGTTTTGCTGTTATGTCGCTTTAATGTTATGTCATTTTGCTGTTATGTCGTTTTGCTACTATGACCTCTCGATGGCAGCACTCAGCACGGTTTACACGGCGGACACTGGATGGCAGCACAGTCGTCGTCGACACCGCCACATTGGGACTTTTCAATATGACTACTAATTGTTAGTACTAATTGAATTGTATTGTGTCAAATAATATGCTTATGTCGTTGCAGGCTAGCAGCGAATATTACAGACTGCATTACCACAGCCAAAGCCACCCACCCACCAACTAACTGAAGCCACCAACAACAGCTAATAAAAGTGTGTTAAACTCATGTCATCAAGCCACTTTTTTTTTCTTTTTATTTACGGTGGAAATATTTCTATGAAAGTGCATGGAGTCCGGGTCAGGGGAAGCGATTGAGGGAGCGAAGTGAACAATAATCAGCGTTTGTTAGACATTGTGCGCAAACTGAAAACTTAACTTTTAACGGATAAACCAATGCTTCACTTAGATACAACAATATTAAACCACTGGCTAAAGGTTGTGTCGTTGTAGACCATTAAAATTAAAGGATTAGTGAACTCGGTTAAATATTGAACAAAAAAAGACAAAGCCGCCAGGCAAAAGATTTTGACTTCGCTGTACAAAGGCGTATTTATTTATTTCAGGTGTACAAAGGCGTATTCCTTTTATTTTCGGAGGAGAGATTCATATGTTATGTAAGTGTATGGACAACGGAACAAGGGACGCGCTGAATGAGAGAGTGAAGTGAACGACTTTCCACGTTGGATAAAAGAAAACAAGTGAAACACTACTGCTACATTGAACTTATTTGACCATTTTTAGTTTTGTGTATCATTTGTATTATGAACTGTGCATTAAGAAAAACGTGCACATTATTCGGATCACTTCCTTGAACATTTGTATGATAATTTTGCTGAGAGTGTCTGTCAGCACCATATGAGTTGCAACAAGAAATCTCCTCGAGCCCAGCGAGACGCAGCGGAATGAGCGAGCGAAGTGTGCGATTCCGCTAGTCTACATCATTAAAAACGTATGATGTGCGTGCGTGAGTGTGTGTTTGTTTGTACCACTACTCCTCTGGAACAAAAGCACCTACAAAGATGGGAGTAGAACCAAACGAAAGATAATTAAATTGCGCTATTAAAAGGTCTATTTTCATCGCTGTTAACTTGATATTATCACCCTCAAATATGCGAAAAACCCTGAAAAAAATAACGTCAAAGTGTTGTTTTTTTTAACCCTCTTTATTGCCGGTGATAAGGCAAGGGAAAAGAAGGTTTTAAGTTTCGGGCATGGTTTTTCTCTTCAATTTTAACACGAGAAACCTGCAGCAACCGCATTATCAACCAACAAAAATGAAACGGTCCGGGTTTCCCCATGAATCTTACAGATTAAGAGAGCGTTTGTTATCCAGTATGCGCAAAATGAGAAACGGAAGTCTAGGACGACACTAACAACAAATATACAAAATACGTAGTCATTTAAACCATATTAGACAGGTACAGGATTTGGGGACACGAGATACCAGTCAGTGAAGAGAATACGTAACTTGTTCAAGCAATGTGGGACGACGCCAAACTGGAAATAAGCAGTTGTTCACAGTGCCTCTTATAGAAATTGGGTGACACCACACTGTCACTGCAGGCAAGAAAGCAAGGGGGAAGAAGGTTTTACAGAAATAATGCAGATGCGCTGATTGAGTAAGCGAAGTGAACGAAAATGAGCGAAGCGAACGAAAATGAGCGTTCGTTAGCCAGTAAACACGAAGTTGTCATTTTAAAAGAAACTTACTTTGATGATGCATGGACATACACATGAGACACAAAACCACATGTTTATTACACCCGTCCTTCTAGTATCAGTATTAACATGCTGCTGTACATTTGGTATAATTACAGACACACAAACTAACTAACTAATACAAAGTTCCTTTCTAGGCAGAGCAATAGAAGCGAGCGAAAGTTGAACGAGTTTATTTTTATTGTAACCTTGTACGTTTGTATGTATGTTGGATTTCTGAGAGAAATTGAGAGGGAGAAAGAGCGAGAGAAAAAGGGTCAGAGGGAAAGAGAAAAAGAGAAAGAGAAAGCAAGAAAAAGAAAGAGAGAGAGAAAGAAGGCCAGAGAGAGAAAGAGAAAGAAAGAGAAAGAGAGAGTGAGAGGGAGAGACAAAAGTGGAAGAGGAGAAAGAGAGACAGAGAAAGAGAAAGGGAGAGAGAGAGGTCAAGAGAAAGCGAGAGAAGGAGAAAGGGAGAGAGAGAGGGCAAGAGAAAGAGAAAGAGAGACAGAGAAGGAGAAAGGGAGCGAGAGAGAGAGGGCAAGAGAAAGAGAGAGAAGGAGAAAGGGAGAGAGTGAGAGAGGGCAAGAGAAAGAGAGAGAAGGAGAAAGGGAGAGAGGGCAAGATAAAGAGAGAGAAGGAGAAAGGGAGAGAGAGAGAGGACAAGACAAAAAGAGAGGAGAAAGGGGGAGAAAGAGGGCGAGAGAAATGAGAAAGAACGAGAGAAAAAAGGGAGAGAAAGCGAAAGAGAGAGAAAGAATATTTTGCCGGCCCCCCAGCCAGGCCGGCTTAAAAATGCTATCTTTTTTGCCTAAAACATACTTAACCTGATAATTTTAGCATTACATTCCTCGAATGTGATGTCTCGCTGGAGGTTTTTTCGTTGTCTGTAGACGCTTGCTTGCAAAACCCTTCTGCGCATGTGCCCACCTCCCTATATAAGCGAGAGCGTTGTTGGTCTCGGCATTTATTTTCTTCTCAATCTGTCAGGCGGTGACTCGAGAGGGGAGGCAGGGCGGGCTTAGGTTAAGTACGTTTTAGGCAAAAAAAGAAACCATTTTTAGCCGGCCCGGATGGGGGCCGGCAAAATGTTCTTTCTTTGTTTGCCAAACATATTAACCTGATAATTTTAGCATTATCAGCCGACCTCGTCAAGAGGTGGTGGCGGGCACCATCCTGACGGGGCGCCCCGGGTTGCAAGCAGGCTTTCCCCCAAACTTTTTAATAAAAATTCGCACTTTATTCAGAACAGGATGATGAAACAGGAATTTGGATCTCTTTCGTAGGGATTGGTGGCCCTGAAAAGGGCCGTTGTTTCTGGGATGGCTTGCTTCTGCTTCGTTCTGAATGTGCTTAAGGGGGCTTGACCACAGTTCTGGCTACGACGATTGGTCCCGGCCGGTGTAGTCCCTTTTCTTCCCTTGACATGTTCCTCAGGTAGTGGGAGGTGAAAGTTGTTGGGTGGTGCCAGGATGCGGCTTGAAATATTTCTTCTATGGGTATGGCGTTGTGGTGTGCCCATGAAGTGGAAATTGCTCTAACCTCGTGTGCTGTTGCTCTCTCTCTAGTTAAATTGGCTTTATCGTTTGCGATGTCGATTGTTTTCTTAATCCAACGGGAGATCATGGCGGCCGAAGTCTTCCCTGATTGATGGTCAACGGGTAGGAACAGTTGGTTTCTGCTGCTGCGAATGTCGTCGTGTTGGGTTCTTGCGAGGTAGAAGCGGAGAGCACGGATGGGGCATAGAAGCCGTTCTGGTTCATCGCCTGTTAGGTTTAAAAGGGCTGGAAAGGTAATAGGTTTAGGAGGTTCTGAAGGTTTTGTGTTTTGGCTCGAAATCCTGCTGTTGGGTAGAGGGTTACTGAGGAGAAGTTTGGTCCGAATTGGCAGAAGGTGGGGTCTGCTGATAGTGCTTGAATTTCAGAACAGCGAGCGCTGGCGGCCAGTATGACAAGAAATAGTCTTTCTGGTTAGAAGGTGCAGGGAGGTGTCTTGCATATGTTCGTAAGGGGCTTCCATTAGGGATTGTAGAACGATGGAGAGGTTCCAGTCAGAGGTGAGTCGCCTTGTGGTTGGCCGGTCGTTTTCGAAGGAGCGAAGAAGGGCGGATATGCGGTAGTCATCCAGAAGGTCGGTTTTGTTTGCTGCCTTAAAAACTGAGTTTAGAGCTGAGCGGTAGACAAGGATGGTTGAGCCTTTGAGTTTTGTCGATGTCGAACAAATCAGTAAAAAATCTAAATAGGTCGGGAAGACAGGGGTTGATTGGATTAATTTCCCTTGCATAGCAACAATGAAACCATTTGGACCAGTGGCTGTCATACATCTTGTTTGTTGAATCTCTTGTGGCTTTTGAGGCGATTCGGGCAGCATCGACTTTATGAATTCCTGGCTTTTTGAGGAGTTTGATGATAGTAGCCACGCGTGAAGGTTTAGGTTTGGTGGGTCTGGGTGAAGCTTCGAGCTCTTTTGTTGAGATAGCAGGTCTGGAAGAAGAGGGAGGCTTATTGGGATGTCGATTAGTAGCGATAAAAGGTGTGGAAACCACGGTGCCGATGGCTAGAAGGGGGCTACTAGGATGAATTGGCTTTCGTCCGCTTTCTGTGGGAGCAGCTTGAACGGGGGGAACAGGTATGCGTAGAGGTTGTGCCACGGGTAGGTCAGGGCATCGACTGCTAGGGCTTGGTCGTCGTGGATCGGACTGATGTAGTGGGGAAGTCTGGCATTGTGCCTCGTGGCGAATAGGTCTAGCATAGGTGTTCCCCAAATTGTGAAGAGATATTCACAGATGGACTTCTTGAGGCACCATTCCCCTGTGGGGGGGGGGGAGCGGTGGGAGAGAGAGTCTGCAATGACGTTCCTGTTCTCTGGGATGTGGGGGGGAAGTAACGTGATGTTGTTTCTGGATGCAGAGGTTCAGGATTTCGGACATCAGGTTGTGAAGATGATGTGATTGGGGGAGGTTTGTGTGGAGTGGGACCGATTTGGTGAGGTTTGTGATGTCTGTCCACCAAAGTAAGCTGTTGAGAGGGAAGTCTTCGTGAAACTGGAATGGGTAATCCAGGTTGAGGATCGGGTTTGACCAGTTGTCGATTCTGTGGTGGTGGAATAGCCTTACCATCCATCGTCCGTGGGGAATGAGAGCCGCCATTGAACCCATTTTCCCGATGAGAGAGTTTAGTTCTTGGAGGGAGAATGCTTGTTGGTTTTGGAATAGGCGGATGTGACATAAGAGATCTTCTACTCTGTCGACTGATGGAGAGACTTGGTCCAATGACAGATTGAATAAGGCTCCGAGGAACGTGAATTCCTGTTGAGGAGTTAGACTTGGGGTAGTATACACCGAAGCCCAGGCTATTTAGGAGGTTGATGGTGAAATCCCTGTCTTGTGAGAGCCGGAGGGGGTCTTGGTTGTGAAGGGCCCAGTCGTCGAGATATGCGCTTGCTTTGATTTGGTGTTGGTGGAGAAAGGCTAGTATAGGTTTTAGAATCATGGTGAAAATTCTTGGGGCTGCATTTAAACCGAAAGGGAGGCAGCGAATTTCGTACACTTGCATGTCGTAGATGAAGCGGAAGAATTTTGTTGAAGATGGGTGAAGTGGAACGTGTAGGTAGGCGTCCTCTAGGTCTATCGAAATCGTCCAGTCGTTCTCTTTGAAAGACAGGCAGATGGTGTCTAGGGTTTCCATCTTGAAGTGTGGATTGTCTATGAATTTGTTGAGTGGTTTCATGTTGAAAATTAGCCGCAGGTCGCCTGATTTCTTCGGGCGTGTGAAAATGGCACTGTAGAAGCCCGGACCCGGACTCTGGCATTTGGTTATTGCTTTTTTTGCTAGAAGAGATATCTCGGCTGTTAGGACGTGAGAGACTGGAGTCGTGACGTTCCACGGAGGGCTTGATGCAAGCGGTGGTTCTGTGATGAAGGTCGGCCTAAAGCCGTTTTTGAAGACCGAAAGGACTTGAGGGTTGTGTGTGAGCTTTTCCCATGCCGGGTAAAAATGGAGGAGTCTCGCCCCGACTGGGAAGCGGGAGAGATGTTGAGCGTCATTGTTTGCGGTTGGTGCTGCGGCCGCCGGGAAAAGAGTAGTGGCTACAGCGGTCGGGAGTCGCTGCGCGTTTCTGGTTGTGACGTTGGTTCGAACGGGGTCGTGGCTGTCGGTCTGACCAAAAGGGCTGGAGTTTGCTGGATGAGCTGTCGTTGAGAGAGTTGCGGGCGGGAGATTGTGCCGACTCGGGAGGCTTGCGGTTGCCTTGATTTTTGTTTGGTTTGGTTGACCGAAAGGCATGTTTGTCTTGACGAAATGGATGTGGCTCGCGGGCTGGGGTTGTCCATGCCTGGCCTAAACCAACCACCTCTGTGACTAATATTAGCTCCCGATAGTATGGCCTATCCCACTTCTTTGGGTCCCTGTTGATGTTTCCTGTGACTGTTTGAAGGCTCAGTCCTTGTTAGGCCACAATGTTTGATAACAGAAAACTTCACTAACGAAGACTCCATGACTGTGAACCAGTAAATTTTATTTGTTTCCTCTTTTGGTGTCTTTGCGTGGTCATGCACATCGACTTTGGAAAAATTAAATGTGGTTACAGGACGACTAAAGCATCCGAAGTGGGGAGAACTTCGCAGTATATAAAAGTAAAATCGACTAAAAAGCTAATTAATCTGGACCCACGTTGCTGAGGGAGTTCTTTCATTTGCAGTAACGATCACTGCATTAAGTTTTCCGACCTAGAGTTGAATAGCACGAAATAAATATGCGGCACGTAACGTTAAATGAGACAGAACGTTTTTTTTTTAAAATAAAGTAAAAAGAGTCCATATTTATAAAATCCGAATAATTCGGCCGCATAGTGAATTACACAGAGATTCCTAATTTTCTGATCACACACATGAAAAGAACTCAGCATGATGATTTACACTGCGGTTGTTTTAATATTTTAACAGGAACTGTGATTTAATTTTTTTTTAATCAAACACCCTCTTTTGCTGTTACTTTTATTGCTGAGACACCTTAAAACAATAATACTTAAAATGTGTAAAGAAATTATATCTTTACCAGTTTGTCTGGCGTTCCTGCCTTTTTCACCTTTGATTATTTTGTTCTTTCTGAAACATAAGATAATTAAATTTAAATTTAATCTGATTTGGAATGCATTAATTACATAAAAATTGCACCGACCAATTCCAGTCCATTTGATAAAATAAGGTTATGACGTGGGAGTGACGATCCCTTTCAGCCATACTTGCCAGCAGTCAAAGCCTGCTTAAAATTTTAGTTATTACACATAGTGCGCTACAGTAAGCTCACTCTAACAGTGACCTTTAAAAAAATGTTCGTCCATTGGAATGGTAACTCTTAATCACCAGTAATTGTGTAAGGTAACTTTAAGTAAGAGCTTCCAAGATTCTATAGGTACCCAAGGCTCATTACTTTAAACATATGATTAACATTCATTCAATAATTTGATTTCAACCTGTAGCATTTTACTTACATTTCAGTTGCAATATCGAGTCTTCCAATTGCAATTAAATGATCGGTCAAGTCCGGAACAGTCTTCAGATGTGGATTTTGTTGTTTCCATTTCATTAAGCTTTCATAAATCATGCGTTCGACACCATAGGCATCCCAGTTGATTCGAATGGCTTCAACTTCACCATGACGCAGTAGTCTGTTGGCCAAGTCAATCCAATTGATGCCAATATTTCGTTGGATGATTGAAAAGTCATCATTGTCATTCAAACGAGCTAAAGCAGAAAACGTTCTTAAGTTCGTGTGCTGTGCATTATAAATTTTGTACGTAAGACGAATTCAATAGTGTAATTTGTTTGTCATTAACTATAAATAAGTAGTTGAATGGTATGAATGAAAGGAAACATCATAAAATATGAAAATATAAAAATAAAGTGTTAAAATTTTACGTAAATATCAGCATTCCCACTCGTATTTCAGTTTATATTTCGCAGTATATGTTACTATCTGCCCACATTTCATCAATAAATTCACTATTACTCGTACTAAATAAATTCACTATTACTATAAGCTCGTACTCATTTTGTATAACTGCGAACAGTTTTGGGATTGGAAATTAAACACTTTTTTTTAAAGTGAAACACCTTATGTATCTTTTCTTTATGACCAATATTTAAAAGACTACAGTATTGCCAAGACAACAAAAAATAAAATAATAAATTTTAAAATATGCTAAGAAAATCTATCTTACCAGATTCAGCTTGTCTGTCGTTTCCATCTTGTTCTTCTTTGAGGGTGTTGCCAATTCTAAAATAAAAAAGAATTAAAACTTTAAATTGGATCTTCTGCATTTATTCACTTTGGTTCTTCAGCGGCATCTTCTTCATTATGTGATGATGGAAGCTCCGAAGCCTCCTTTTTTTTTGCTGAAAAACAACGCTCACCACCAATGGGCAAAGTGCCCTCCTCCCCCCCCCCCCCCCTCCCAGCCAACATTTTTGGATCCAGTTTTCTACACAACACAGCCCGGTGTATTCCGCTAGTTTCCACCGTAACACAAGCTTCAAAACCGAACTCTGAATTTACTTATCGACCTTTTCATCTACGTTTCGCCATCTGGAAGTGACTGCCGACAACGCAACTTCGTTTGTGCAAATTTGTAAACATAACACTTTTTTTTCTTTGGCATAAAGCCACAGATTAGTGTGTGCTAAGGGTACATATGGTTAGATAACTGCGCTACCATATTACATGTATTGAGACTTTTAAACCTTTTGTTTGCTGACTTTATTTTTGATTTGTTGTAGCAGTGACCATGTTGCGGCGATTTTATTATGAAACATCAACCATCTTTTAGCTTAACTGCTTAAATTTATGGGGAGGGGGGGTAATTATTTTAAACTTGTAAACCAACTAGCTTATATTTAAACTATTTTATATAAACGGCATTTAATTCTACGATCTGCCTTCTGGCAAATGCAATTTTTGTAAAAAAAATTTTATTACTATTATTTCACTTCGATTTATTGGCATCTCAGCAACGATCCCTGACTAAGGATCCCTTCACACGTAGCCACTTAGTGGCGCTTCCGAGAAGCACCACTCGTAGTGAAGCATAGAACGGAGTAGGGGCGTTCACTTCACACGTGTGGCGCTACAGAAGCGCCAGGTGCCACAGAAGATCAAAGCGCCGCATCTGAAGAAGCGCCACTGAGTGGCTACGTGTGAAGGCACCCTAACGGCAATTTGTTCTACAGTATCCTTCTTTTAAATAGATTCAGTTTTACATAACCGTCAGTTAGCAAAAAAATCCGTTGACATTCGAAAGCCTTTCTATTGTTCTAGTCTTAAAAGCAGCGCTGGCTTTGGCTTCTGTTGCCGCTCATGCGTTCAAACACTGCTCTACCATACCGAACGGCCCTTCGCCAATCAGGGTGCAGTATTCTTTAAAAAATGTTCCCTTAGCCATTCACCGCAGCTTCTTACTCTTGATCGTCCAAGCCGAGCGAAACTTCCGGTGAACTGTCAATCACGTTGCCTAGCACCAGACCCAACCTTCTGCCGACCAGATGTGACCACATGTGCGCCATCGTCTCTGCCGATAACACTCGCAATACTAAAATAGCATTCCCTGGGGTCCGCCGTTTGCCCAAAGAGGGGGGGCTGAGAATCCGACATAAACAGACATGCTACGTTAGTCTATAGCCAAGCTCACTGACAAATTGCCGTTCGTTGCTACGCTAGTTTGGGGATCAGGAATGCCTCACCACTGCTGCCATGCCGGGCAGAAGGTATAGTAGTTGTTATGGACTTAACGGAACTAGTTTAACTTTTTTTAATTTAGTCTTTAGGACAGATATTCTAAATTTTATACTTTAAAACTTTAAATTCGACTAGGCAAATTTTCATGATATGTAGAGAGTTAGGCCATCATCATTCTTGACCAACCCTCTCTACGTACTTAAGTGTTCGGAGACCACTTCCTAAAACACCCGACTTTAATATTAGCCACAGCGCTATTTTATTATTTTTTTAATTTTAACTAAATGGGTTAATCTAAAAACTTCACAAAAATCACGTAAGGTATTACTGAAGCATTTAGGCCTTCTAGATTGAACTTTAATACTTACAGGGGATAGGGTGTATTGATTGCTATAAAAGCTAAAAGCTATACTTGTTTTTCTCGTAACGTTCATGGATTTGAACAAACAGTAAACTTTCCTGGATTTGAACTAAACAAAACTTTGACTTGCCAAAATTAGTATGTAAACAAAACTTGTTTGCAAACCGCTGATGTTTTAATGTAAACACTTGAAGTTTATTTTAACTTGTCCTGCTTTATTTGCACAGTTTTTGAAGTTCACTGAACTTAATTTTTGTAACTGGTTTGAAGCCAATGTAACTGTTAATAATATTGCATTATATGTTTTATCAAGACACACGCCAGTGTGTCGCCCGCCAAGATAAAACGATAACATCCAGATGGTATATACAGGGTGGTCCAAAAGTCCGTTGCACCCCACCGAAAGCCCTACAGAATTGGAATTAGGCACCTGACTCATAGGACTTTGTTTTGTCCTTAAGACGGAAGCCACCAACTGAGCTTGCGTTGGGGCGCCCTGCTCCCCTCAACCCCCAGATATAACATTTAATATTTTTCCTGTGAGAAATAGACGTTTGGTTCCAATTGTGGAAAAATGTGCGTGGCCCAGACGACGTGATCGCCGAAAACGGCATGCTAATTGGATAAACGGGATGCGTTTTATTACATCTGCAATATAGCCCCCACGCCCACATGAGTGCTTCCCGGACAATTTCCTGCACCGTGCAGGGAATCCTCATGTGGGCGCGGGGGCTACACTGAAGATGTTATAAAACGCATCCCGTTTATCCAATTAGCATGCCGTTTTCGGCTATCACGTTGTCTGGGCCATGCGCATATTTCCCCAATTGGAACCAAAGGTCTATTTCTTACAGGAAAAAAGTTAAATTTTATATCTGGGGGGTTGATGGGGGCAGGGCGCCCCAACGCAAGCTCAGTGGGTGGCCCCCATCTTAAGGAGAAAATAAAGTCCTACGAGTCAGGTGCCTAATTCCAATTCTGTAGGGCTTTTGGTCGTGTGCAACGGACTTTTGGACCACCCTGTATATATGAGCATGGCGACCACTAGACACGTTGTGTCTTTATAGCAAAGGTAGTTTGGCTGTTTTCACCCATCTGAGGATAAATAACAATGCGACAGAAAAGGCTGAAACTTGTTTGACCAGGAGACTTTGGTCGCCTGACAACATAAAAGTCACTATTACGGCCACAGCTTATCGTTTTCTTGTTGAAAAAACGACGTGAATAACGTTAATACTTGCCTTTGCCGGCAAGGTAAAACGATAACATCCAGATAATATGTATATATCAGCATGGCGACCACTAGACACGTTGTGTCTTTACAGCAAAGGGAGTTTGGCTGTTTTCAGGCATGTGAGGATAAATAACAATGCGACAGAAAAGACTGAAACTTGTTTGATCGGGAGACTTTGGTCGCCTGACAACATAAAAGTCACTGTTAGACCCATAGCTTAACGTTATCTTGTTGAAAAAACGACGTGAATAACGTTGATATTTACTTAATTACGTACTACTAACTACTAACGCTTTTTTTTGCATCACGAAAATAAATTCTTTCATGCGGTAAATAAAGCTGGTTCTTAGCTCATTTTACAGTATTGCTCTGGAGATGTGCCCTTTTCATATGGACCTTTTTAACTGGGAAGTGGTTCAGGGGTTAGGGAGCTCCAAAGGTCCAAATTGATTGTTTTACATTGTTTTTAACATTGTTTTTATGCAACAATGCCAAACTGACGATTAAAGAAATTCATGCGTTTGCAAGGAGATACTGCAATAATAAAAATGCTGATCAAATAAAAAAAAGGTGACTGCTGTCCTCAAAATCTAACGAAACCAAAAAAAAAAGAAGAAAAAGAAATGGACCAGAATACTAGATTGGCATTTCAAAACGGATTTCATCAATTTGGACCAAAAATTACTGATATCTACCCCAAAACAAAACTTGTTAAGGATTCCCG
>JAHWFP010193240.1:0-13640 GCA_023313725.1 Lithobius niger
TGGATCCTCCCTACGGAATGCACAGGTAATTGTTTCTTTCTTTTGCTTTTCTTTCTTAAGTCGTTTCTTCTCAACTGGGTTTTAAACAGGATGCAAATAGATGCAAATAAAATACTTTGCCCTCCCATTCTACTGCCCCCCCCCCCCATCCCCTTCCCCCGACCCGTCCCACCCTTCCAATTTAGAACGCTTCCACCATGCTTCCACTTATCCCGCGTTGTTCTTCTCAGGGATCGTAGAAGCGAGTTTTGGGGAGAATAAAATTAGGAAACCACGAATTTTTTTAATGTAAAAAAACATGGAATAATAAGGAATTTTTAACGTAAAAAAAAACATGGAAACATAAGGAATATTTTGGTAGGAAGCAGCTTAAAATAAGTAAATTTAAACTAAAGTGTTATTTAAAAAAAATAACTCTAGCAGTAAACAACGTAAGGGCGCGTTTGAGCAACGACTCGCCTTAGCATTCTCGCAGCTGAAATTTAATCACGATGGCAAAGGTGTCATTGCCATGGTTACAACGCTTCCTGGTTTAGCTAAATCCGACATCGTTTGAGCTAATGCTTGCAGTTTTATAATTCGTGACAGTAGGATAAAGAATTTCTCCTGATGAAACAATTTTCCCATTCGTTTCTAAACTCAATTATTGACTCGTTTCGATACGAGCTGGCAGAAATAAAACCGCCGCCATGTTGGATATTTTACATAATTTCTGGCTTCTAGCTGCGAGAATACAAAGGCGAGTCGTTGCATAAACGCGCCCTTATGCTGGAATGCTCAGCGGTAAGTGGGAGAAAAGAGAAACTGTCGAATTAAAATCTTTTTCAACTGCGAAGGTTATCTCGAGATGTAGTGGAACAATTCTGCTAGGAAATACCTAGGGTCTTTTACATGTCTCAATCGACCTGAGCACGAGCCCATCTCTGGGGCCCTTCTCTTCCCGAATTCACAGTTAAGGGTGGGCCGAGGCCAGGATTGAATCCGGGTCCTTTGGCTTATAAGACCGCCGTGCTAGGTATTGAGCCACTCGGTGACACGCACTAGGTGAAATATTTCCACCGCCTATTCCACCGTCGCCATGTTGGAACTTCAGTAGCTTCTAGCTGTGTGAATGCAAAGCTAGTCGTTGCATAAACGCACCTTAAGGGCTCATTTACGCAACGATTCGCCTTTGCATTCTCTCAGCTAGAATTCATAATTGCGATGGCAAAAAATGTCGTTGCTATGGTAACCACGCTACCTGGATTGGCTAAATCCGACATCGTTGGAGTAGTTGGTTGCAGTCGTATCATTCGTGAGAATAAGACATAGAAATTTTTCCTGACGAAAGAATTTTACCCGCCACTTCTGAAGTTACACTATGAACTGTTTTCGTTGCGAGCCGGCAAAGCTAAAACCGCCGCCACGTTGAAATTTCAGATGATTTCTAGCTTCTGGCTGCTGGAATGCAAAAGCGAGTCATTGCATCAATGCGCCCTAACAATGAATTGTTAGCTTGTCGTAACCATTTCTCTGCCAGTTGCCGTTACAGTAAAAATTTCACCAAGGTGACGAATCAAATTTTTTCTAAAATTTGGATCGAGGATAAGTTTGCCGATTATAAATTCTTAAATAGTAAAAAAAACCCACCTAAACTGCAGGTCTTACCTTATGTCTTTAGCAGGTTGTAATGAACGTGGAAAAAAATACCACTTATGTAGGAAAGTTTCCGAAAACGTAGGAAGTATATGACCCCCCTTGTCTTTTGTTTGTTTACGGAATGTTTTTTTTTCTCGTTCAAAGCGCAACGGTAAAAGAAAAATTTGAAAAAGAATAAAAATAATAATTTTTTTTTATTTTATTTTGAAGCAAACTAATGCTGTTATAGCTAAACCGTATCTAGTATGAAGTTTAGTGCACGTTTTAGAAGCAGAAATACCTTTCGTAAGAGTCGGGGAAAACCTGAGAATTCTAACGGTGAAACCTCCGATCGTGGTAATGTCCAAGACGTCGTCTAGAATGTGCCAGAATAAATCCCGTCGTTGCTGAAGGTGGCTGTATGGCAGTCAGTCTCTCATACTACTAGACTGGCAACGTTTGTTAAAGTTTTTTTCCATTGATTGACTGATCATTCTTCTTGGTGCAGTTAAAGAAATTGAGTTCTTGAGTTGTAACCTAACACTCAAGATAGAAAGTAACTACGTACATACAAGATCGGACTGGAACAGATTTTTCGTCTCTTCTGCTATCAAGAAAGAGCGTTGGTTTTCAGGGGGTGGGGACCATTCTGATTTTTTACATAGCGAAACACGACTATGGTGTTACGTCAACGTCAACAGTACGCATTGTACTTCACGTCAATCCCGGTTTTGGAGCGTCAGTTTGACGTTGCACACCATACTGAGATTTTGATGAGGATCTTACAGGAAATAAGACCACTTAACGAAGTGAGGTATTTGCTTCAAGACGAAACTCACAGTATGATTTGTAAGTTTCCAAGTGATGCTTCAATAATCTTATTCCTACTGGTTGAAAACCTAAATATCCTAAGATCCCAATGAAAAAAAATAAGGGCGTTATAAGTTTCTACACTATCGACAAAATGAAGCTAAGCGATTATTAATCCTATAAATTCAATGGGTCGACTCACGCTTGCAAACAAAATGATCCAATTTACTTCGTCTCCTTCAGCAAAATTTACAACAAGAATTATTTACAACGTGACATCGATCAACTTGAATTTGTCCTACAAGACGACAAAGAGCATCTCTGCAGCTTGTAGCTCCTTTTGCGAGTCTCTCTGGCGGTAAAACGTTCTTTCCATTTTATAGCAATCTTCCCGCCAAAAGCCAAGTTACAAGTTGCAAAGAATGGAACGTCAGTTTACGTGGAAAGTGGTTGCTTCTTACGGTGCTTCTTACGGTGTTAGGCTGGCAAATATTTCCAAAAGTTCTTACTTGTCGAACGGGGTAATGACCCATAATTGCTGATAATTACTTAATAACTGTCATTAGGTGTTCGAATGGAGATACGGCCAAACCTTACAACTAATCCAGCCAAAACCAAAACTTGGATATTGCTAGCGCTAGTAGCAAGTGTTCATTTAACTTTCGAACTATTAGTCGGTGTGATTAACTTGGCCAATAGGATTGACCTTGGCGGCCTTTTCCTGGCTTAATGACATCACTATCTTCAACGGCTGATCCATTTTGGAAATTTGCCAACATTTTATACCAGTTTTGGTTTTGGGTGGATATCACAACTTTCATAGGACTGTGAACGTACGAAAGGTTACAATGTCTTATCTTCATCTCTACCTTTTTTTTTTCTGGACGAATTGCATGTCTGAAAATTTTCTTATTAATAATTTTCAAATTTACCATTGCCCAATTAGCCGTTAGATAAGCCAAATTGACACGGTTTCCTTCATTGTATGACCATGCTTCACATGCTTAAGTTTCCTCAATCCTATTTTAGTACGTTTCGCTCAATCAATCAGCCATTCCTTCAGTTGTTTTTGTTCATCACTGCACCTTCCCCTTATTTTTTCAAGATTTCGGCACTTTAGGTTAATTCATTCTCGACGTGATAACAACGTTTTTAGTTGCTTACAGTTGATAGACTGTACTTACTTACGATTGTGAACATAAATAAAAGGTCACACCGTATTTTATTTCTCTCACCTTTTTTCTTAGAAACTTTATGTCTACAAATAAGGGGCGGCCGGGGGACGGAAAAAATCCATTTGAACAAAAAAAAAAAAATCGCCCTTGCAAGAAAATATAATTTTGGGTTGTGTTTATATTTCGTTATTTAAAAAAAAAAATGCATTCCTTGCCATTGTTCTAAAAAGAATTACGAAACTAAATAAAAAAAATATTTTATTGTGGTCTAAACTTCGTTCGAATCGGACGGACTACGCATTTAGCTGAAATTGCGGAAGAGTGACAGGGCAGGGCGAACAGTGCAAGAGGGTAAATTGCCGAGTTTAAACGGGACGTCGCTCGCTTCCTTCTTTCAACCAATAAAGTACTGATCTCCATACTCATCCTACTTCGTTCGAGATTAAGAATTTCGTTGCATGGCTTCTGTAAAGGACAACAGTGTGACTGTGGGGAATGTTGAGTTCCGTGTTTTCGTAAATGTTCGTGCATTCTGTAGCGGCTTGGAACTATTTGAAGAATTTGACCCTTCATTTTTTAGGCAAAATTTGCCCGATATTTTAAACAAAAATTAACGACTACGCTTCAATGAAATTTTAAAAAAATGGGGGAAAAAAAAAACACAAGTGAACTTATGCACGTTTGTCTAACAAAATGTGTAGGTAGGTTTCAATGACCGAAAAGTAGATTTATGCTAAATCCGCAATTGCATAAACGCAGAGGCTGCAGCGAAATTTTTAAGCTCAAAGGAAGTAGGATCAGTATAGTAAAAAAAATTGGATTACCAATGCATACACGGCACTGTCCATGTTTTTTTCTCACTTTATTTGCCACTACTTGTCACAAGGTCGTCTGGGCAGGGCAGTGGCGTGCACAGAGGGTTAGTGGTGGGGGGAGGGCACTGCTCCTATCCTTTTTTGGGGGAAAATGTGCCTTGTTTTGCTTTGCTGCATCGATAAATGCGGGCGCTTCAGCCAGAAGAAAGGGATTAGAGGCGTAAATGAAAAGGGCAAAAAGAAGGGCAGGAAACGGGCAGAAAAGGAAAAGGAATAAACAAAAAAAAAGTCCCCAGAAATACAAATCCTCATCATGCCCATGTATTTGCCTTAAAAATGAATAGGCCTGTCAATTACAAGCTTACCCTACCTTTTCCTTAGCAATAAAATGGACAATTCTCCATCAGTATGAATAAATACAAAAATCAAGCAGCACAAACCATATTATAAAGTAACAATAGTTTAGACAAATAAGTAATAATAATTCCATAAAAACTCAGACATGTTAGGAACTTTAGTTAACCCCAAATACAGCTTTTCAATATTCTACCTCCACTGCAAAGCACAAATCTTTAAAAAGACGGAATTCATTCGTGTATTACATAGAATTTTCTTTCTTTCCTAATTTTATTTCTACTCTCCAGTTTAAATAAATTATGCGGACATCTTATTGAATAAATTTGGCACACCATAGGCCACCCGCGTACTGAGCGACTTGGCCATGCGGCCAGGTTGCTGCAGACAATGAAAATGATTCGTGCGTGGTTTTACATAAACGGTAACCATTCTCATTGGCTGCAGCGACCTGGCCGCGGGGCCAAGTCGCTCAGTGCGCGGGTGGCTTTAATCCTGCATTCGTCCGAAAAACACCTTTACTGGCAATACTATGAAATTCACTCATCGTAAAATGGATTTTTAAAACATTTTAAAACGCACACTTTCAAAACTGGAGAAACTCACGTATCTGCGAATTTTCTATAACTGAACAGTTATCTTCATCTGGCACAATGAGGGTGGTTTTTGAAAGCAGACGATGTAGCAGACAATGTGTAGCCAGAGTTCACAAAAACCACCCTTTGTGTGCCTAATGAAGATAACTGCTCAGTAATCGAAAATTCGAAGATACGTGAGTGTGTCCAGTTTAGAAAGTGTGTGTTTTAAACAGTTTTAAAATCCATTTTACAATGTCCTGCATTGTTTCCCATAGTCGTTGCCGTGGATTCTTGATGCATTATATCTCGTTCCTAAATATCCTTGATTTTGTTTCTTTTATTTCCTTAAATTCATACTTGAAATAATTCTCATCAATCGTCAGAAAATCTCTTAAGTAGTTCCACTTTTAGAATATTACATTTTTTAAAGATGCTATATGTCTTAATGTCCTGGTGATTTTTAAATAGAATTTTCACAATTTATTTTGTACTTTTGTAATTTATTTAACTGGGTATGCTTCGCATGCACGTAGACCTCTATACCCTTTCTCAAAATGTTTTCTATCCAGGAGTAATCGGCGTAATGTAAATTAGCTTAATCTTATTATTGAGAATATGTTTCAATTTGTACATGGTAGGCTTGATTCTTTGTAATTTCGTTATAATATACTGTATGTCGTTTTTACATCACCATTTTTTTTTATTATGAACAATACCTAATAGCTTGCCTCTTCAACCTCTTCAATTTAAAACATTCAAGCAGACAATTTTTTTTTATAAATACATGAAATTGAGTGAATGTACACATTTGCCTTACTACAAATCTTTTTACACGGTAATTATGCTTGAAACAGGAATTAACTTCACAGCAGGTGCGCGAACAAGCGTGAAGGGGCGGCAAGATACGCAATTCGTACCTCAGGCGGCCTTGTCTTGAGAAAGAAAACGCAGTCCTCGTTTAGGGCGCATTACCCAACGACTATGTTTTGCATTCTCGCAACTAGAAATTAACCGCGATCGCAAAGGTATCGTTACCATGGTAACATCGCTACCTGGATTAGCTAAATCCGGCATCGTTTGAACAAACGCTTGCAGTCTTATAATTCGTGATAGTGAGATAAAGAATTCCTCCTACCGAAAAAAAATCCCCCATTCGCTTCTAAACTCAGTTATAGACTCGTTTCGTTGCGAGCTGCCAAAGCTAAAACAGCCGCCATGTTGGAATTTCTGATGATTTCTAGCTTCTAGCTGCGAGATTGCAAAGGCGAGTCGTTGCGTAAACGCGCCCTTAAGCTCAGTTACTGGTTGCGAATTGACACATGCTCGGATTATTCTCAGTACAAGTCTGATTTTTCGCGTATATTTTATTAGGTAAAACCAACACGGCGTAATTTTTTAACGTACAGTCACGGACAATGAAATATGGACAGTGAAAATGTCGGCTTCACTGCTGGGCAGTCTTATCCATTAGTTTTGGCAGGGAGTCGTGCATTCAGTAACTCCATTCAACCAACGAATATCTCCGCGAATTGGGCGTGTTTCTAAACTAGAGGGAAGAGTGAGATGGATTCTTCTAAGCCACGCCCCTCAACGTCACCAAAACCGATCCGTTTAGAAACACCACTGCCTCACTTGTCGTTCTCAACATTAGAAAAATTAGCAATAATCGCTGCCACATCTCTTTTTAGCAAGAGAAATGTTATTAAGAACATAATACAAATGGTTATTAATCTATGTTTAATTGGAATTTGTTTCTAAATTTAGACATTTTCCATATCTCACTTCCTACAGTTTAGAAACACCACCATCTCAGCTACTAATGCGTGATGGCAGCCATGTTGGATCAGTAAGTGAGTGAGAAAAAACTTGCCTCACTTTCCTCAGCAACATCTCAGCTCCATGACGTCACGCCTACGTAAAGTGGGAGGAGTTTGGATCAGTCTCCTCGAGTTAAGAAACAGTTTTCCTCACTTCCCTCAGACATCCCTCTAGTTTAGAAACAGCACCTATGTCTGCCACTAAACTGCGTCAGTCTTCGTCTTTAAGTTGTTTATGGAAACACCTGAGTTTATTTTATTTTATCTTTAATTTTTTTCTATTTTAAAATGCTTGTAAAACACTGCGAAGTCTTCCTCTCGTTTTAACTCGCTGACAACTTTCCATTTATTCAATAAATCATTGCACAGGTGGAAGAAACTTTTCTTGAAAACTTGTCATGGATATAAAAACTTGAGAAAGTGTTGGTTGACAATTTGCTTGCTGGAGGTCAGGAGGAAAGGGGGGGGGGGGGGGGGCAGGGGGGACGGGGGGAAAAAATATTAATTTGGCACTGGTCATGTCTAAAACTGGAAAAAAAATTTCTAAAGAAATGTGTTTTCTAGTGAAACGCTTAATTAAAAATTTTGCTTTAGAAAATGTTGGTTGACAACTTGTCTGCTGAAGGTCGTGGGGAGGTGGGGACGTAGGGAATTGGGGAAAACTGATATATATTTTTTTACCTGATCATGTTTGATGCTGGAAAATTGTTGGGCGACAACTTGTGTACCGAAGGAGCTTGGGAGTGATTTATTCATCACCATTCATTAAGGTTTAAAGTGAATCTTACGGGGGGGACCCCCCCCCCCCCCCCGCGCGAGCGTGAGGTGACAGCTTGTCTACCGAAGGTAGGGAATGGCTAAAGTTAAAGTAAAATCTTGCTTACAGTAATGTTTAAAGTAAATATTGCTAGGGAAAATGTTGGGTCTACCAAAAGTCGATGGGGGTTAAAGTTTATAAGTAAAATATTTGAAATCAATCTACCGGGGTAGTATGGGAGGAGTGGGTAAATAGAGTTTAAAGTAAAATCTCAAAGTAAGATTTGAACCCATAACTTCTCTACACCGAAGGTTGGGGACCAAGACTTATTGCGTAAAGTAATGTTTACAGTAAAATCTCTATGGCAAAAATGTTGGTCGACAACCTTGTCAACTGGAGGAAGCGGGGGACTGAAGTGTAAAGTAAAATTTTGCTTAAAGTAATGTTAAAAGTAATGGTTAAAGTAATGTTGTAACCGGAGGAGTTAAAAGGAGTATTCATCACCATACTTGTTTAAAAGCAAATCTTGATGGCAAATATGTTGTTGACATGGCAGGTTTGGTTGGTTGACACTGACAGACGTCCGTTTAGGGAATCAAAAAAAAATCCTTCACTAATAATTCTTGGAACCTGCACTTTTGCTAGACTTTTTGTCACTGCGGTTGTTGTGATTTTAAATGTCTCTTTATTTTCTTAATGTCGTTACATCTGCATGCTACCAGTTACTTTTCGTAAACGAAACAAGCAATGTAGGAATGGGCAGGGGCAGATTTAGCATTATGCAGATGCACATATTTTTTACGAGATTTGAATTTTTTATGGTACCGTAGTCGTCTATTAACATCTCTAGGACAGCTACGGCTCACCCTCTTTAAAAATGCTTTACAGTTACAAATCGTGGAATAACCTAGTCACAACCCCCCTTCCCACACCCACGGCTACAGCCCCCGGCTGCTGTAAAATTTCACGAGCTTTTCAAATCTTAATTTTACTCCTAGAATTGACTAAAACCTACACACATTCAGACAATGGTTGTAACAGTCGGGGACGCTAGTTTTTTTTTAAGGTTAGGGCACAAGACACATTTTCATACAAAAATTTGGTAGAGTATCTCCGGGGCGAGGGGTAATAGTCTAACTGGAAAATCGCATAATTGGAAGAACGTACAACGGAAAACAGTATAACGGAATATCATCTAACAGGAAATTTGTATAATGGAAAAGCGTCTAACTGGAAATTCGTATAATGGAAAATCGTCTAATATCTCAGCCTCACTCGCGCTACCGCGCTCGCTGCGGCTATACATATAACATCAGAAACCGCAGTTAGACGTTAATCCAGTTAGACGTTTATCCATTATACAATTATGGACTTTGGAAATGTCGGCTTCACTGCTGTGCAGTTTAATAGATTAGTTTCTACAGGTGGTGGTGCATTGCTTTCCAGCCAGCCAGATGACGTCACATGCGGAAGAAATCCAACTGATTCAATTGAATGGAGTGGTACGACTAATCGATCATTTGCTTGTTGCTGCCCCTGAAGAAGGGTCCATATTTCACTGTCCGTCACTGTACGTTTCCCGCAAAAGTGAAGTTCGACAACTGGCCACACGGGGTCAGGAGTCTTATGATGTGGAACTAGTGTTACCAGATTGGGGGGTTTTACCCCTATATCAAGAGGTTTTGATTGCTGTTGGGGGCTAAAAACGGGAGTGGAAAATGTTGGGGGAAGGGGGATGGGGGAAAAAATAATTGGGGGTAATTCTAGGGCGGCGGAATTTGTTGGTTTTACTCCGTGTTAACCTGTTAACCCAAGGAATTCTTAAGAAGTGAACGTCTTACAATAAACTAGCCACATCGTTAATTCGCTTCGCTCACTCCATTGGCGTCGATCCATGCTTCATGCAATTTCTTTGATACCAAGGGCATCACAAAATCGATGTACTGATTATTTTGACGCAAACTAAGTGCAATTGTTGCTCACAGTTCGTTCATCGTATTCCTCAGCACGTTTGCATTTCACCTACATCATTCAAACCTTACGATTTGTTTGTTTGTAAGTTTGTACGTCTTCTCCTCCAGAAGTAATCCCCCACGAAGGTGATATATGAAAGATTGAGAGAGCAAAGCGAAACGCATATTGAAAAGGTTTAGTTTATGTAGAAATAGCTCACTTTTCCCGCTCAATCCACGTACTTCCGTGCTTCGAAAACATGAACGTTTGATACCCTTTTAAAACCAAGTCTATGGTTTTAATTTTTCCATGCATCAAGTCCGGCAGTTGATACAAAACTAATTTTAAGATCTATTATGTGATGTGTTGCAAAATACGTCATCCTTTGAGGTTATTGCTTGCGTGCATCCTTTTTCAGATCATTTCGCTTCGCTCGAGGAGGTTTGTATGAACTAAGTATCACGTCCTGAACAAACGCCATGAGGGTAAAAAAAAACTTTGACGTTACTTTTTCAAGTTCTTTCGAGTATTTGAGAGCATAAAGTTACACCAATGAAAATAGGCCGAACCGAAGCGCAATTTCATTATCTTTCGTTTGGTCCTACTCCCATCGTTGTAGGTGCTTTGGTTCCAGAGGAGAAGAGGTACTAACACGCACGCACGCATACCATACGTCTTTAATGGTGTATATGTAGGGGTATGTTGCAAGTTGCAATAATAAAAGTTATTGCTTTGTCGCCGTTAAACAAACTATGTTGTGTCTGCTTTTTTAAAGTAGCGAACTGTACGTTTTTTTTAGCACTTTGTACACAAAGGAGGAAATATAAGATCGCATATCAGAGGGTAAACAAAACAAACATTTTCATAAGTTTCACTATTAGTTTCGCCTTAGGAGTAATGTGTAATGTGCGCGTAACAATGTAGGTATTATGCTATTTTTTTGTATTTGTATTTTTTATGGGAAATTTTTTATATATTTTTTATCTACCGATATTGAAAAAAAAAATTCAGGGGTTTTCTAGGCCTAGGGGGGCAGCGCCGTGAATTCGAGGGCAAACGCTTGCACGCATCTGGCAACATTGGGCGGAACATGGGGTAGAATTACATTGGGCACTCCTCCTTTATGCAACTCCTGAGCAAAGCTCGCGTTGCGTGTTTTTTACCAAATCGTGGTACGATGCCGATCGGATGGCTTTTACGATGGCTTAAGCGTAGCAGATTACATCTTTAAGTTGTGGCAGAATTTTAATTCGGTCTATAGATCGGTTGGCACATGAGTGTGTTGACTTTAATAACCATACCGCGCGCGCGCGCACACACAACCGGTTGTTTTGATGAAAACGTAAACATTACGGGTCATGAATTCCCAGTAGAAAAACGGTCACGTCGCTTAAGAGAGTTCGTTTATTATATTGTCGTTATAACGAGGGTGACTACAAATTCCAAGGGGAAGAAAATGACGTTTGGAGGCTGGCGTTCCCACGCCTCGACCTTCACCCCCGGGGGGTGGATAGGTTGGGGGGGGGGGGGGGGTGTAGAAGACATGTACACGCGCCAACACCCCCGCTTTAATAAAAACCTCTCCCTTTCCTCCTTAATTCATTGCCTTGGGCCAATTAGCGGCCAGCGCTTCGTCATTATCGCTCCTCGTGCATCTAAACTAAAAAGAGCATTTTGCCGCTAAGTGAAGCGAGTTTGACACGCAAGCTTTAGAATGGTGGTTAGTAGCACGCTCGATTCCATTATAAAACAGTCCCAGACATGAACACTGTTATCCAGAACAGGGAAGCAAAAGTAATAGTCCATTTATGGTGTTTAGCGTCCATGCATGCTGCTATCAAGACGTGTTAGGTGAGGCGACGGGTTATAGTTAAGAGTTCAAGAGCCAGCCAGTTCCCAATGTGAGATTTGTTTTTATTTTTAAGCGGGGGGGGAGTCTGCAATTTACACTTGCATATTTCAATAAAAGGCCTTTTTGGACACTCTTTAACACAAACAGGACAATTGTGCCTCTTTTTTTTACATACAACATTCGGAAGTTTATTATGCCCCTTCCACACTGGGGGAAAAGTCCGGACACAGGTCCGTCGCGGACCCGAGCCTGACCATTCCACACTGGAAGCCGACTCAGGTTCGGACCCGACCCCGACTTTCAAGTCCTGCTCGAAGTCAGAACTTGTGACGCCAACTCCGACTCCGTGTTTCGGTGTGGAAAGGGTCGGAGTGCGGGCCCGCGCGTCAGGGAAACGTTTTAGCGCGATAGAGGGAAAACAGGAGTAAGGGCGTCAAGGCGTCTTGACGTATTCAAAAAAAGTTAAATTTAAAGGGGACAGAAGAGGGAGGGGAGAAAGGAACAACGATACTGACGAAAATGTTGTAGCGAGAGAAAGATTAACTAAAGTCCGAACATTGGACGCAATGTCTTAAGTCAGTGTGGAAAGGGGCATGGAAGGAAGGATGTCGGGTTTTGCCTGTGGGTACAAGTCGGGACCCAAAAACCGAACGCGGTGTTTGGGGTCCAGTGTGGAAGCGGTATTATTAGACTCATTGCACCTCTGTGTGTCTGGCTGTCCAGCCGATTTGTCGCAAAGTGCTTATCAGATTGGGATCAAACTTGGATTAGGCAGTTCCATGATAGACCTTCCACACAGAGGAAAAAGTCCGGACCCGTCCCAGGCCCGCCACGGACCTAAGCCAGACCTTTCCACACTGGACACTGAGTCGGATGCGGATTCGACCCTTACTTTTAAGTCCTGCTCGAAGTTGAGACTTGAGACGGGGACTCCGACCCCGTGTTTCAGTGTGGAAACGGTCGGAGCGAGGGCCTGTGCTTTACGGAAACGTTTTGACTCTTGGAGCTCTGATAAGCAATAGCGAGATAGAGGGAAAGCAGGAGGAGGAGACGGAAGAAGGAGGGGAGAAAGACAACGATAGCGCCGAAAATGTTGTATCGAGAGAAAGATTAACTAAAGTCCGAACATTGGACGCAATGTCTTAAGTCAGTGTGGAAAGGGGCATGGTATGAAGGATGTCGTGTTTTGCCTGTGGGTACAAGTCGGAACCCAAAAACCGAATGCGGTGTTCAGGGTCCAGGGTGGAAGTGGTATTATTAGGCTCATTGCTCCTCTGTCTGTCTGGCTGTCCAGCTGATTTGTCGCAAAGTGCTTATCAGATAGGATCAAACTTGGATGGCTCCATGGTACCCCTTCCACACAGTGGAATAAGTCCGGACCCGCCCCAGGTCCGCCACGGACCCAAGCCTGACCTTTCCACACTGAACTCTGAGTCGGGTGCGGATTCGACCCTTACTTTCAAGTCCTGCTCGAAGTTGGGACTTGAGATGCAGACTCTGACCCCGTCTTTCAGTGTGGAAACAGTCGTAGCATGGGCCTGTGCTTTACGGAAGTGTTTTGACTCTTGGAGCGGTGATAAGCAATGGCAAAATAAAGGGAAAGCAGGAGGAGGAGGGGAGAAAGGAACAACGATGGTGACGAAAATGTTACAGTGAGAGAAAGAAAGTCCGGACCTTGGACGCCATGTCGGAGTTCAGTGTGGAAAGGGGTAAGGAAGGAAGGATGTCAGGTTTTGCGTGTGGGCACAAGTCAGAGACCGAACATCAGATGCAATGTTCGGGGTCTGGTGTGGAAGTGGTATTATATACTATAACACTATACGCGGTGGTACTCAATGCTGCTGAAACTTTCAGCCTTTTATGATAACGCAGGTACAATGGAATTCGTAATGAGCTTGACCTTTCCACACTG
>JAHWFP010193245.1:0-29720 GCA_023313725.1 Lithobius niger
AACGACACAAGGGAATTAGAATGCATGGATCTGGCTTACAGTGCAGTAAGAAAATGTAGTGAGAACAATGTAACCGAAATTAATGCAGACTTAATATGGAATTCTATGAACACGACACCCATGGTTGCTGGTTATTTGCGCACGGTTAGTATGACATACCTTTTTTAAATTTTGTTAATTTTTATTACAATGACTGACTTACTGAGTGTATCTAAAGTTTCTTTTCCCCCTCTGTACTCGTACAGCATCGTACAGTGTTGAGATTACACACTCACTTGATTTAAGGACACCAAAGGTAAAGGAAGGTATCTGATGTAAATGTCATTAAATGTCATAGTGCAGTGGATCTGGTACAGTACTGAGAAGGTAGACAATGGCAGCACAACATGGTGGGAAAAAAATCAGAACAATATTTAATCTGGATACTGGAAGATAGCTCTCATACGGTCTACTTTTTACCCTTTTGCTGTGGGCATTAAGAGATCAAGTATAGTCTGGCATCCAAACAATGTGGGCGTCAGTTCAAAGCCCGCCGATTCTCAGACCTACCATTTTAGGTCTGAGGATCTGTGATTCAAAGCAGCGGGCTTTGAACTGACGTCCACATTGTTTGGATGCCAGACTACTTGATCTTTTAATGCTCACAGCAAATGGGTAAAAAACAGACCTATGAGAGCTATCTTCCAGTATCCATATTAAATATTGTTCTGATTTTTTTCCTACCATGTTAGAGCACACGATCGGCCCTAAATGATTTAGGGCCGATCGTGTGCTTTGTCTATATCTTCTATTCATTAAATCGTTTTGAACTCAATCAGCGGCATCTCATTTATTGGTGTCATGCTGTTCGTTCACTCCCTTAGGCTGAATGCTTACTCCCTTGCTGCTATCCCGGATTGTTACAATCGGGGGAGGTGTGAACCTCACTTAGTAGCTTAACAACCATCACCTTTTTGATACCGTACTGTCTGAAACCTTTTTATCACACATAGCCGTAACATCACTCGAGGTCATCCGTTCCGCCTTTGTGGGGCCATCTACCATACTAAACTCTGTTACCACTGTATGGCATTCCGCCTGAGGAATGCCTTACCTTCTTCTGTTGTTTATTCTCCCTCACGTAATACTTTTAAATTTCGCTGTGGTGACTTCAGTGTGTGATCAGTGATGTCGTTTAAGTTTGGGAGGGTTGGTGCCCCATGCATCACATTTTCTCCATCCCTATTTCTATTTCATTTCTCTGTCTAGGGTGGGTATCCCAAAAGTCAGGGGTCACCCGGGCGATATACCCGGTTGATATACCGGGTGTTCATGCTGATATACCGGGAATTTTTATATTTGATGGCACCATCAGCATGAACAAAGATAAAATTCCCCGGTACATCACCACGAACACCCGTTATAGCACCCGCGTACATCACCCGGGTGACCCCTGACTTTTGGGTCACCCATTATATCCTGGTTGGCCAAAAAAATGGTGCACCCCGTAATTTTGTCTGAAAGGGGCAAAGAAAATTGTAATTCAAACTGGGGACGACAAATCTAGACACACGCTAGTGTGTCGCACCAAGTTAGACAACAATCATCACAACCAACATCACATCAATTCAATTGTCGAAGTTGTAAACCATTGTAGCGCGGTGCCATAGCGTCAGTGTCTTATATCTTGAAGCATAGTTGGGCACATTTCAGGTACTTGGGGAAAAATAATAATACGGTACAAAAGCTTAAACTGTGTTGAAATCAAGAGCAATGACCCACCTGACAAAAATTAACTCGTGTAGGAATGCCAGCTAAGCTGCTTTCAATGCAAAATCTGACCCTCAATAACGTTGTAAATGTGTAACTAGCTAGCTAGCTACTAGCTAATTCTAGTCCGCTCATCCCCATGTTAATTTCCATAGGGTGATTATTCATCGATACCGAGATAACGGGAAGGCTTCCAGCTATGAAATTGGACGAATGGCTACAGTACGATATGAACTGCGTACCTTTCATGGTTTGGAGCTAGGGGTGTAACGAGGATGGCGTGGGATGACGCGTAAGTACGAAAATATTGTTATAACCATTGTTAGTATTGTCGGCATCGTCTCTCATTGGACAGCCAAAGTTCGGACAATAACAACGTGTATACTGACGTGCGTGCCTAGACACACACTAGTGTAGCACGATAAATCTAAACAACGTTGTCAAAGAAATTGTATTCACGTGCAGTTCACGAAAAATAAACCAACTCTAAAAACAAATAAAAATAACAAAGCCAAAACCTGGTGAAGAGGCCAACAAGTTGAGAGTGGTTCGGCCCTTCAAAGAAGTGATATCAACACACCAAAACTAACGAAATAAAACAAATTACAACAAAATTAAAACCAAACCAAAAACCTATAAAGAGGTGACTAAGTTGAGAATGGTTCGGCCTATAGGCAAAAGGTAGTATCAGATTGTGGAAAACCAATTTCTTGTTGACGTGCCACTTTATTACACATCTGCACGGTAGTGCAGTTGAGTGTAATACTCAATTAAAAAAAAAAGGACTGATATCATATCAGAAACCAAAACTGGTAAAAGGGGCCGCCAAGTTCCGAATGGTTCGGCCCTTCAAAGGAGTGAAGTCAACACACCAAAACATTCGCCAACTTAATCCCACCGAATAACTTTGGACGTTAAATGTAAACTTGAACATTGCTACCCAAAGTAGCAATGTTCTAGTTTTCATTTAACATTCGATCTATTAAGCGGTGCGATTAAGTTGGCGAATGTGTTGGTGTGTTGATATCACTCCTTTGAAGGGCCGAACCATTCGGAACTTGGCGGCCCCTTTTACCAGTTTTGGTTTTTGATATGATTCAGCTGACAGGTCCAGAAAGGAGTAGCAGTTCCTTGGATCCCTGTAAAACAGTTAATATTCAGGATTTCAGTGCTTTTTGTTGTGTGTACTTGTGCTAACTATGCTAAAACCATACTCGACTTCTTACTGGAGGAATCCATTGAGAGCCGAATCTTGCTGACGCAATGGTTTGTGTTTTGGTGCGGAGAAAATAATCCGTTAAAATAATAAAGTTTCACAATCAAATAACTCACGCAACATATTCATTTTTGTTGGTAAAAGCAGGGTATAATTTTAAGAAAACGTGACATATTATTCGGAGATAATAAACCACCTGTTTCAGTTTCGAAAATATGCAATGGTTGCAACCACGTTTATGGCTCGCAGCAGACGATGGGGGTTGCTCTAAAATGGCAGCCGTCTCTTCTACCAAGTATTTTAAACCGCACACCCAAGGAAAGCACTTGACGTCATCGCAAAAGCAAACAGTAGCCAATGTTTACAGTAAACTTCGCCAGCAGCACCCAAAGAAGTCAGTACGTGAGATCGCAAAGGATACGGCAGACTTAACAGGCGTTTCACGAAATGCAGTCTTCCAAATGAAAAAGGAATTTGCAACCAGTGCTGGTCAGTTTACGTCACACGGTAGGAAGCGTACGAGCTCCGTTTGTACTCGAACTCGGCTAAAAACATATATGATGAATTCACACTTTCGGCAATTAGACAAAAAATCCACAAATTTTATAATAATAATAATATAATAATAAATGTTTTCCCCCATTTAGGGGGGAAGGTTCCAGAAGGGTTGCAGGGGCATCCTCTGACACTGATCCCACTAAAGTGCAATGCGGCATCACAGATGATCTTTTCAGAAAACTCGAGAGGTCAGTACAATTCAATTCCCGCCGAGATGGAGCAGAGACTGCAGCCTCGGAGAGCGAATTCCAAGGAGCCACTACCCGACTTGCAAAAAAAAATTTTCGACAGTCCAAGTTGCACTTCGGAACCCTCAGTTTCATATAGTGGCCCCTAGTAATATCCGTAGTGCAGAAGTCAAAAAAAGGCAATTCCACAGGCAACAGACCATGAAGAACTTTAAATGTCAACATTAGGTCGGCCTTCAAGCGCCTCAACTCAAGTGGTTCGAGGCCAAGTAACCTCAGACGTTGGCCAGGAGAACTGTTGCGCAGGCCACGCAATGAACGCGTAAAATACTGTTGGACAGATTCTAACTTATCAATGTCCTGAAGGAGGTAAGGCGACCACACTGGACTCGCATACTCCAGCAGTGGTCGCACATTTACTTTGGAAGCCCAAACCAACGTATGCCTATTCGAGGACACAAAACACCTCTTAACAGTTGCAAGTCTGGCAAAGGCTGAAGTAGTTATCAGTCTACAGTGGATGGATGACTTAAGGTCAAAGTTGAAATTGATGCCCAGATCTTTAATGTATTGCACTGAATTCAGCTTGCAATTAGCCAGATATTACGAATGTTTTAAGTTCTGTAGGCCACGTACAGCATTTTGATGTAGCGAGTGGTAATTGCCAACATTCCGACCACTCAGTCACTGTGCCAATCTGGGAAGAAAGGAATTTGGAGCCAGTTTCATCCAAAACCTCATCACCAGTCTTCAGATCATCGGCGAATTTGAATTTTGGTTTGTCAGTTGTTGTACGTGCATTTGTTAAGTCATTTAGAAAAATGACAAAAAGCAAGGGTCCTAGTACGGATCCCTGAGGAACCCCACTGATGGTAGGGAGTGATGATGAGAAAGCTTGCGCAACCAGGACCCGCTGCGTTCGCCCAGAAAGGAAATCAGCGATCCAAGCCAACAGTATTCCACAGATTCCAATTTCAGCCAATTTAAATTGCAGTTTGCTGTGCACCACGGATTCAAAAGCCTTCTGGAAGTCGAAGTAGACGACGTCCGTAGGAATACCTAAATCAAGTGCCGAAGTCCATTTATCCAGTGCTAACAATAATTGCATCGTGGTGGAACGCTTTGGCAAAAAGCCAAATTGATCAGGATTTAACAAGTCGTTTGCTTCCAAAAAAACCAATACATCCTCACGGATAATTGACTCCATGACTTTACAGGCAACCGAGGTGAGAGCTATTGGGCGGTAGTTATTTGGATCCGATGTATTTCCCTTTTTGTAGATAGGCACGATGGTAGCCGTCTTCCATACAGAATGTAGTTTTCGCTGCTCAAACGAAAGCGAGAAGATGAAAACAAAGGCATTAACTAACTCCTGTTTAACATTTTTTTAAAAGGAATGCAGAGTATCCATCCGGGCCCACAGCATGGCTTGGTCGAAGTCGATCCAAAGCAGCTTGCACCCGCGCACCTGAAAAACTGACATCGTCCAGATGTTGACAAGGATGAGGTTGCGGATCAATTGGCACAGTAATGGAGCCATCATCAAGGATGCCATTTGTAGCAAAAATTTCATTTAACAGGTTAGCCTTAGACTCGGTCGGATTTGACAAGCCGAATGACAAGCATTATATGAAAGATTTGGGTCTTGTTTTTCGCAAGCGTAAACGTGAATCGTTGCTTATCGAACCTTACCTTACGATATTGTTCTTGGCGAAGGCGGTGCTTAGGAGCAATAAAAAAATATCGAGAAAAAAAGAGGACCATTTAATATCTTGATGAGACTTGGGTAAATGCAGGGTACACGAAACCGAAAGTTTGGCTAGATTCAACAGTGAAGAGCAGCAGGCAAGCATTTTTAACCGGTTACTGCATTAAAGGAGGTCGGCTTATCATTTTACACGCCGGTAACGAAGATGGCTGTCTACCCGGCGCTGAACTTATTTTTCAAGCTAAAAAACAAATTAGGGACCACCACGATGATATGGATGGAATTCGTTTTGAAACATGGTTCTAAACTCAATTATTGCCAAGAATCAAACCTGCAAGCGTCATCGTTATGGATATTGCTTCGTATCACTCGGTGAAATTGGAGAAAATCCCTACGAAGAGTTCTAAGAAATCTGTAATGCAACAATGGCTTACTTACGGAAAAAGGGATCGAGTGGGACGAAAGTATGCTATGTCGCGAATTGCATGCGTTAATTCAACGTTCACGAAAACTATACGACAAATACCGAATTGATGAACTTGCTTCACGTCATAGCCATACTGTATTGCGTTTGCCTCCGTATAAATAAATAAATCGGTTCATCACATAATTGTGCGGTAGGATGACGGAAGGGCGGGGAGCCCCTAACATAGATCGAGAGAGGAGGGGGGGGGGGTGGATGGCAGGCTGGATCATTCTCATCCTAACTGTCTACCGGCCGTTTTAACTGAATTTTAACTCTATCACTGAATTAAACCCTATTGAAATGGCTTGGAGCAACATAAAGGGATTTATTGCTGCCAATAATCGAACATTCAAACTTAAAGAAGTCCAGGAACTTGTACCGAAAGCCCTTGCTATAGTGACACCAGAGGAGTGAAGAAGACATGTGGAAAAGTGATGGCATGGCTGACACTATTATGGAACGAATCGCCTTTGATGGAAAACAATTCAGATGACAACTCAAGTTCAACAAAATGAAGACACAGACGGCTAACTGAAGATCTCCAAAACATTGAGTACTGTCTGCTTGAAAACAAACGCTCTTTTCAGAGCTAAAAACAGTCCTTTTCAGGACTACAAAATCTTACGAAAGAGAATTTTCCGTTCTTCGTCCCTCAAACCCCCCCCCCCCCCAAACCGCCGTTCCAGATTTAAAGCTATACTGAGTAAAGGAAATCCTCTCCCTATTTAACTACTAAGCTCTGGACCTAAATAAACAGATGCCAAAATAAATATAACCTAAATAAATACCTCTCGCATAGACTTTCCTGCAGCATTATATTGTTATGTTATGAATCCATTTATTTAATTTTTCTTTTTTTCTTGGGAAGAATTTGGCTCACTGAATCAAACCTATCGAAATACTGCAAGGCTATGTTGAATATTCAAAAATAGGGAGGGGCATTTACTTAAAAAAAAAATTATTTAAAATTGAATTGAAATTGCCAGGTTTTTTAATAAAAAAAATAATTTCAATAGCATTTTGAATAGTACACGAAAATAAAAGCCGTGAAGAATCTTAGCCTACTCTTGGTGTATTATTGGATGTTTGAAAGTTAAAATCCACGAGACGTCTTGCCTAATTTTATTGATTTACGAGCTTCACTCCAAAAATAGGGCTTCTATTGAGAAATGTAAAACAAATTCGACAATTGGTTGAAAAGTTATCGTGGATAAAGACATACAAATACTAGCAAAGGATGAGATGTTCCCTTGCTCTGCTTCGCACCGCAATTCTCTGTGAAAATAAGTCTGAATGAGTTGTAGGTCAACGGCAATGTCAGGTGTAGAGAAAATATTTTTTAGTTTTAGAACAGCTGAGTGCGTATACGAATAAACGAAAATAGTTCGTAAAACGGCTCTCTAACTATTCCTCCGGCCAGAAGTTGTGTGCGGTTTTAGCATAGTAGCACTGACTAGTAGCACTGCCACCAGCTTCATTAACGTCTAAACGGAAGGCATTGCCACTAAGGTTATGTGCACTTTATTAATAGCATTTTCCGTTGTCACATGTTATAATGTAAAAGTTACAGTTCGCTAAAAAATATAAAAGCAATCTGTTACATTTTAGACAAGTTGCATGTTCATACAGGAAAAAAGGTGCTTAAATTGATGCTTGCAATAAATCATTTACACATAATCATATATGGCTGCATACGGGTGTACACATTTGGGTAAAAACCGCTTAGATGTAATGTATATGCAACAAATTATCAATCTTACGGTGGCTGTACATGCGCATACACATTCGAGCAAAAACCCAATTAAATGTTATGTTGCAACAAATCATTTATTTTAATTTGGCGACAGACGGTGTTCACATTCGGGTGGAAAACCATTTAAATGTAACGTATGCAATAAATGATTAATCTCACGTTGGCAGCACGTTGTGAAAAACTGTTTAAATGTAACGCATGCAATAAATCATTAACCTTATCTTGGCTGCATACGAGCATATACGTTATGGTGGATAACGGTTTAAATGTGATCTGCGCAATAGAACATTTTATCGTTTATCTAATTTGGCTGCACATGTAGAGGTGAAAACCCATTCAAAGTAACCTTCACTGTGCCAATAATTTTACACACTAAACTACCCTGGTGCAGTACGAATGCATGCGTACTGGCGATTCGTTTCAATGCTTGTTGTTTGGCAACACATTTACGCACAAAATGAACTTACGGCACCACACAGAAATGGGGAAAGACCATGCAAATGTGACATACGCGGCAAACCATTAACGACGAAAATGTTATAGCAGTAAATTTAATTTAACACAAGGCTGACTGAGGCATAGCTCACGTGTTGGAGTTCCCAGTTCTTTAAAAATTTTATGCAGTCTGAAACGTTTTACACTAAACTGACCTAATGATGCATCCTGACTGAGTTTAGCTAGGTATAACTCACTGGTTTCTTCGCGGGTTGCGATTTATTTTTATATTGGAGTTTTAGCCTTTAGGCATGAGGGAAAACATCGCACACGTTGTAATCTGAAGGAGACTTATCAAGTACTGGGAGGAGTTGAAAAGGAAAAAGTCAAACTCACAGATTAAATAGCACTACCTTAGTGTTCTTTCATCCGTATTCAAAACTTTATTGCATACCCAGCAGGCCTATACAACCAACTCTGTGCGAAGCACGGGCTTTAACTACGTAAAATAAAATTAACCTAATTTTTAATTAGCAGTATTAATTTCGTTTATTGAATAACAGTTAACTTAAATCATCGGAAAGAAAAACACAACTTTAGGTAACGGTGAAATAAATCAAACAATGCACTGATTGAGCGAAGAGAATCATTAACCTTTCCCGAAAACCTTTCTTTCCCCTCAACACTTTTCCTGGCCATGCTTCTCAATGTATTTTTTTATCTTCATGTTTCATTGTTCCCATTTATTTTGGAAATTTGATCGTCATTTTTTTGGCTGGCAGTCAGTGATCCGATGTGATCCTTACCAGACCAGTTGCTCTAGTAACAAACTATTTATTATTAAGCACAGCCCGAGCCAATAAGGCTTAATTTAGTTTTGAAATGCGGCCTTTGTGAGCCCAAAGTGTTTTCAAATTAAATCAGTAATCCTTGCAGCAAGCCCTCTGACTGTCACTTTGACAACAGTAAGCGTGTTAGTATATCACTATTCCCACCATGGCTAGGCCAACATAATAAAACGACCAGGCCACACGACGTGAAACACGCCTTCCGCTCCCGAATAACGGTGTCCTATGTGACCCTGATACACAGCAGCGGGCCAGTGTAAGGTGTATGCAAAAATGTGATTGAAAAAATATAATTTGGTGGAGCCAATACATATGCACGAGAGACAAAACCGTACCAAAATTGCAAACAGTGCATCCAACAGCACCCGTGCGTAGCACTGGCTTCAGCTAGGCGAGATTTAATTTTGCTAATGCGAAACTTTCCGCTCGTATAACATCTCGTCGAAGCAGTGTCGGGGGATAATGTGAAATTTTCTGGCTTACTCGAAATTTATTCCTGGGTTTATTGCAAAGTGCATTCTTTTCTATTATGCTGTTTGATTTCAGAGGGAAATTAAGGTTTGCCTTATTTTTGAAGATTAAGCAAGATTTAGTAAGTTGGATTTACAAGTTATGTGAAAGCTAGTATAAAATGAGTGGTGTAAGAATACGAAATGGTAATGTTACTGAAAAGCAGTACAAGTGTGAGCTATCAAATTTTCTTTCTGAAAACAAGAGTAAAATGTTTAAAATATACTAAATAAGCTATTAGTAAAATACTAGATTGTGTGCCTTAAGATAGTGTATTTATCGATAGAACTATTTGAGTAGGCCAAGATACGCGACGAAAAAAATCGCACTAATGCCTCTATATATTTACCATAGCAGGGGCGGACTGACCTGACCATATGGGAAATGGGAGATTTCCCGTAGTGCTCACTGTAAGTTTTTTGGTGTTGTAGTGTACCTATTGCGCACCAGTAGGAAGGAGATGCGCTCTTTTATAGCACGTAACATAACGGTATAAAAACGGGGCCAGACACAATGGTTCAAGTTCCATTCATTTACCCTTATAAGCTTTAGTAAATTATGAGTAATGTAGCTAAACATATTACAAATGTAGTAAAAAAAAAGGTCCTTCTTACTGCTGATGTGCAATGAAATAAGCCTCCGAGTCCATCTCCTCCCCCCCCCACCCCTAACTATAATTCTATAGTGCTTAAGAGTCATGCCAAGGATTGGCATAAATCAGTGTTTTTCCGGCTTAAACACCATTCTGAGTTGGCCCTGATGTATCTAATTTTCAGTAACGGCGTCAGGACAGAATTATTATTATTTATTTTTTTTTGGGGGGGGGGGGGGGCGACAGAAGGCACATCTAGAATCAGAGTGGGCCAAGAACTTTTTTCCATGGCAACCGTTTAATTCAACTTGAACGTTACGTACGCTTCACTGCAATACATTTTTTTTCTAAACTACGCTCCATAAACACACTAAATAAATCAGGCTGTACATATATTGCAAAGTTGCTATAATAATCTTAATCCATAAAACGGTAGTTGCCACTCTTTTGCCAGCACTGGTCCAAATATGCTTTAAACAATAATTCAACAATGATAAAAACAACAATATCTTTTCCGGCAGAAAAAGAAAAAGATTTTGAATTTGAATTTTAATGAGCCAACACCGCCTGTGCAACCATACGCTCAAAATAGCTTAACCTAACTTACCCTAACACACTAGCCACACCAGTCACAGAATAAAACATGGCAACGCATGGCGACACATGGTAACCCGAATCGACTAGACCTGCCTGGATGACACCTCGAGCCCATTAGTTCAGTTTAGCTCATCAAACGAACCTACCGGTGGCTCGGCAAAACTGAACCACTGTCCTGAATGCACGGAGTACCCTCTCGCAACACGGAGCCGCTTGCAGAACATCCGAGACAGTGACACCGGCTAACCGTAACGCAACCTACGCACCTGATCCCAACGCCCACACCTGAGCAAGAAGTGGTCAACCGTCTCCTCCTCAGCCCCACATGGACACAGCGGACCTGCTGCCCACCCCAGCCTAAACTCGGAAGCGCGCAACAAAACATGACCAGTCCGGAGCCTGGATATGACCTCGGACTGGTCATGTTTTGTTGCACGCTCACGAAAAAGAATTTATGCAGAAGCAATGGTGTAACAAAAATGCTGCACACACAATGTCTTTGCAAACATGCATTGTACTTGGTTTCATGAAGTCACGTAATCGGGCTTGAGTGAAAAAGACGAAAAAAATACCTGTCTGCTCTCGGGTTACAGGGCTTTGAAAGACACAAAAAATGCGCAGTCGGATTCAGTGCGGAAAAAAAAAACCAGGCCATAGGACGTGAAAGACACCGTCTGCTCCGGGGTAACGGAAATCAATGAAGGAAGGTGGAATGAATCACAGGATACATGGATTCAGTGAGCGAAGCAACCTTAGCGAAATTACCCATCTTTAAGAACTACACATTTCACTGTTATGGGGGCAGCTGCTGTACTCCTACATTTGCCCGTCTTCATATAGGTTGTGCAGGAATGTCTTCTCCATCTGGCATTGTACTTGGTTTCATGAAGTCACGTAATCGGGCTTCAGTCAAAAACCAAAAAAATATCTGTCTGATCCCGGGTTACAGAGCTTTCAAAGACACAAAAACTGCGCAGTCGAATTCAGTGCGTAAAAAAAAAAGCCCACAGGACATAAAAGACACTGTCTGCTCCCGGATAATGGAAATGAATGAAGGATGGTGGAATGAATCACAGGATACATGGATTGAGTGAGCAAAGCAACCTTAGCGAAATTACCCATCTTCAAGAACCTGCATTATTTAAATTACACATTTCACTGTTATGGGGGCAACTGCTGTACTCCTACATTTGCTCGTCTTCATAGGTTGTGCAGAAATGTCTTCTCCATCTGGCATTGTAAATTATAAATAAATAAATAAATAAACTAAAATAAAAAAAAAATAAAAGCTCACTTTATTCATTTGATTTCAAGTTGCAACTGCAAGTTTTTTTCATTATTTTCTTTTCTGGTGATGGCTTCAGTGTTGGGGAGGCCAGCGGAAAGGTTGTAAAAAAAAATTTTTTTTGGGGGGGGGAGGGTCACGGCCCACCCTGGCCACACTCCTAGCGCCGTCACTGCGAATTCTGAACGTCTTTTGGTCAAATTTTTTTTTTGTGAGACATATCTCGCCAATATCGTATATTCTCGTTCTGTTTTCAATAATCCGGGGCACATGAAAGAAACAAGCTGCAGCTACAGCGACTGCCTAGTCGCACCGGTCTTCTGTGCAGTTCCTCCACTTCCAATGTTGAGGCGCACACCTCTATCGTGCACTACAACAGCTATCTGTATTATACTAATGTAAACGCAGTAGCCATCACAATTGCCGGTTAAAAATGTGTTAGCTTTTTAGGCTACTTTACATTTTAGGCGTAATTGTCAGCTTTTAGGCCTAATTTTAACCAACAGTTTTAATTTCGTAAGTAACGGCTAACGGAGACATGGATTGTATAGTAAGCCTATTCATTTTTGCAACACGGAGCGCCTTCAGGCACACAGTTACAGTGTTACAACGTAACGCGCAACGTAGCCTATATAGATCAGTGGTAGTAGGGAAGTGACGAGAGAGAGACGCTGTTGATGAAGCCAACAGCGACTCGTAGCAACTTGACGTTGCCATGGTAACATGATTTTAGGCCTAATTTTCATTTTTTAGGCCTAATTTTAAAAATGCAGTTTTAATTTCGTAAGTAGCAGATAGGCCTAATGCAGAATTTGGTTCGACAGTAAGATCATGCAACAATACGACGAGACTATTTTAATCAAAGCTAAAATCCATTTGTTTTCATTGAGGATTTTAATTTAGGATTTTAATTCGACGATCAAATGTTATTATTTAATTTAGTTACATCGAAGAAGTCTATTAGCTATGAGGAAGTAACGATGTTTTAATTTGCCATGTTATTTAACTAACTTCTCACACTGAATCTAACGTTGTAAACAATGGTCGTCAATATCTGGTACCGTTGCGAAGTTGAAAAAAGCGACGGACGGACGAACAAAGTCGTTGCAATAGTCTTCTCAGCCGGTACGGCTGTACAAAAGACTAAAATGAAACTGATTGTGTTTAGGGACATTTTTTCGTCCAAACGACAACAGTGTCTCTCCTCCACCGCAGCATCACGATCGTTACAACGGGATTCTATGCTTAAGTCAGTGTTATTTTCGAACTTAACGTACCAAATTTCATTCATTAATTTCGTATAAAAAAATGGATGGATGTTATGAACGCCTAGGTCCTATATTTTGACGAAGTCGCTAAAAATATTCACTTATAGATATGAACATTTTTTTTTCTGTAGCGAAGAGGAATTAACAACTCTGTCATACGAGCAACAGAAAAAATGTGCGTTCGAGCACTATGCAGTGTGGCAATGATGGGTAAGTAACGGATTTCTTATCCGTTTTCACCTTACTTACTGGTGTATAAATTTGATGCTTGCAGATTGTGTGTTTGGCAGCTGAAAGGGTAAGGCTTTGCACAGCTTGCTTTCATTTATCGCATATATTACAGGCTGGTTCTTATAATAACAAGCGGCTGCAGCGACTAACTAGATTCAAGCGACTTCTGTACACTTTCGCCACTTTTTCAACGAAAATGTTGAGGCGCACACCTCTACCACGTACTGCAACACTGATCTCTATTATATAATCCAAATGTAGTCACCATCACAACTGCCGGTTAAAATGTGTTAGCTTTCAAGTCTAGATTTTAGGCGTAATTTCCAGCTTTTAGGTCTAATTTTTACGTGTCGTTTTAATTTCGTAAGCAGCAGCTACTATGGAGAATTGGGTTCGAGAGTAGACCTATTCATTCATGCAACACGGTGTCGTGAGTTTTTTTTTTAATGAAGCCGATTTGTGTCGTTAACGAAATCCATTTTTTTTAAGGTTGCGTGTCTTCCTGTGATGGTTAAATGCGACGATCAAATGTTATTATTTCATTGTGATACCTCGAGAAAACATAGCTATATAAGGAAGCAATGACGTTTTAACTTGCCGTTAATATGACGTTTTTTCAAGTCAACTTCACTACCAATTAAAAAAGTGATGGACGGACAAGTCGTTGCTGTAGTCTTTCCAGCTTTTGCTATATAGGAGACTGAAAATGAAAATAATTTTAAAAAGGGTTGAATAGGTGAAAGATGAAGCTGCCGGAACCGACCATATAAACACGCCACAAAGATAATCGTTAGTTCCGCCAACTGCGAATAGAGAACACTAGGTGTTCTCTTTTTTTAGGTTCCCAGGTGCGACAAAACCTGTTATCCCTGCTACAATCCGTAGTTCGTCGCATGATCGTAATTGGTTAGCCCAGTAAGATAGAAACGATAAGGTGGCTGTAGTGACTAGAGGACTATATTTACAACCATTATGTAGAGGGCACTACCCTCCTATTTTGTTGGCAAAGCGGACAGAGCAAAGCGAGCGTAGCGTAGCCTGTAACGGACACCAAATTGTAAAATGTTTGTTGGTTGGTTGGACTTTTGTAGTCTGTATGGGTGGAGCCCAAACGAAAGGTCGGATTGGAATGAAATTTGCTACATCGCTTGAAAAACCCTCAAAAGTACTGTTGAGCTCGAATCTGTTGTAAATCAAACAATTATTATAGAAGAAATTACAATTTTCGAATTTATCGATCTATATAACACTCACCATTGTAAATTCGAAATCCTGAATAGTTAAGGAATTCCGACGAAGCGTTCACCATACTGGTGGTAGTCAAGTGAACTTTAAAAAAATTAAAACATCATTGCTGCTAATAACCTTTTTCGACTAACTCAATGAAATATATCATTTGATCGTTGAATTTAACCATGCAACCATACAGAACAAAAGTACGACACATATTAGCATCATTTGAAAAAAGATTGCTTGAAGGAATTTCCTTCAGCATGGCCGACAAAAGTAGGGTTCACACTAGCAATGGAAATACCCAATGTGACACCTGAAATCGTCGTATCACAGCGAAACGGTATATATAAAACGAAAGCAGACAGCAGACGACGTGTTTATACCACAGTACGAAACAATAACATGTCTGTGTCTAATAGTTTAAAAGAATTTCCGATTGCCATGGCACCGGGAAGTCTCACACCGTGTTGCATGAATGAATAGGAATGCTCTCGAACCCAATTCTTCGCTAGCTGCCACTTACGAATTAAAACGGCAGGTAAAAATTAGACCTAAAAGCTAGAATTTAGCCCTAAAAGCTAAAAAATTGGCTAAAAGCTAACATATTTGTAACCTACAGTTGTGATGGTTACTATACTTATAGATTATAATTATAATAGAGAACACTGTTGCAGTACATGATGGAGGTGTGCGACTTAAGTTTTATACCAGCAGCAGCATTTTGAACCTTTTGAATCTTCTGATTATTGTTAACTATCGTATAACACCAACAAACGTAGTCAAGAACAATACTAGTTATGCACAGTGAAGCTCAAAAAAAGTGAGAGTGTGATGCACTTTACATTAAAAAGAGAAGTATGAAATGTTAATGAAAATCCATTATGGAACTTAATCTGCACAGGAGTTTGACTTCCTGTAATTTCAATTCAGCTTAAGTATACATGCATTTACTTAGAATTTGCTTTCTATTGGCAACAGAGAGGCACAGCCTTTACACCTAAAGTGAAAATGAATGTTTACCAAATTATTTACATTTGTAAAAAAATATTTACGAAATTCTTTTAAACATGATGTTATAAACACATTATGAGGCCTAACACTAAGAAAAACTAACAGTAACTTCGGTTGGACTTGTGTAGTTAAGAAATTATACCCTGCAATTGAAGGATTCCTTTCCCTTCCCATTTAGGTGCTGGCTTGCGAATGTAATGTAAAAACCACAGCATTGATCATACGATCAATAAATAACGGCAGTTTAAACGAATGACGTATAGTACTTTCTTATAAAATTTGAGTGGTATTTGGGCCATTATGCCATAAAGTCTGTTAAAAGTTTAGTAATACGTATACACTTGAACAGAACACGCAAAGCTGTAATGATTTTTTCTTTCTAATTTTTTTAGACAAACCCGTACCCTATGGAGGAAGAGACACAGAATTGACATTGGTAGTAAAAGCAGTTAAAGGAGCTTGCAATAACTCTATAGTTATGGTAAATATCCGTTTTGAACGTAAACTAAACATTTTTTTAAACTTCCCATAAGCATTGCTGGCCAAAAAAAAAAAACAAACGCTTCCGATTTGAAAGAATCTTGTAGATCCCAGCAATCACAATTGTAAAACAAATACCACAAAGCTGTAAGGCAGTCACTCTTTTCTTTAACAATTTCTATACCGTATTTTGAATGTTAGCTAATTGAATTATCGCCTTTTTACAAAACTAAAGGTTTGAAACACTATATAAAGAATGTTTAGTTAACGAGAGGGCCAAAAAGCACTTACACTGGTCCTACGTTAAAGATATTTTTTTCTTTGAAGACAAGCTTAGGGAAGCAGAATTAAGGTGTGTTACGGAAGTGCCGCAGGTCAACCTCCTTTAGCAGATGTCGGAACGAGCCCAGTGTAGGAGCTCACCCCCCCATCTCAGACCGAGAGCTTCCCCCCCCCCCCCCCCCCCTTGAGTTTCAAGGACTGACGACCATCACTGTGAAGTAGGATCGGCAAACATCGAAATAGGCAAGGGATTTGGCCAGCCTGAAACAATGGCCTCATGTGTGCATTTTTTTCGACAGGTTCTTCTTCTGCGATCGAATTATTGTTATCTGACCGAAGATGTCATATTTCAACTTTCAGTCATTGTACAGCTCGCCTTAGCTCACCTTAGCTTTCGTTAAAGGTTTTCAGAATTTTACTTAACATTGGAAACTTTATATAAACTAAGCATGGGTAGCAAGTAGATTTCGGTGCAGTAGTAACGGTGTAGTATTTTGTCAGCCGATGGCATAACATATTATTGTCCTGGCCTCACTATTTCGTGCCATATTTGTCAAGAATTTGGGTGTTATTTGTTTTCCTACGGAGGTCTGTAAGAATTCTTTAAGCCCTGGCAGAATGGTATTCTGTAAAGCTTGCTCGATTGAGGCAGCCTCGAGTAGTTCGAGTAGTTGTTGGGAATATAGAATACATAGCCTATACTTCACGTCAGTCCTTAATCAACGGAGGCAGACTTGAAGTTGCGTCCCGAGTCAGCGTTCGGAAGTTCTTAGTCTCAGCATGTTTTTTTTTTAGCTTGTTTTTATATACAGAGAATTCTATTCGCACTGTTATGATCGTTAACTTTATTTATTAAAGAGGCCTACACTGGAGTAGGAAGCAACTTGATTATAATCTCGTACGCATGGTCAGGCGTCTTATATTTTTTTAAAGCAAGGCTAATGAAATAATCAACACCAAATGTCTCATTTGTGTCCAAGTATACGGAATTATAATATTCTCGTTGCAATAAATAAACAATAAATCACAAGAAAAATAAACGTAATAACTAATAAATCACAAGGTGAAAATAAATCACAAGGATTCAAGAGCTTCTAAACTCGGCTGGAGCCTGTAGCCTGGGTCTGCCCCAGTAGTGGAACGGTTTAGCATCAAAACTAGTAAGCGGGCATTGGCAGTCCTGGATTCGAGTCCCGGTCGGCACAGTTTTACACGGTGCGCACACAATAATGACCACATTACAAAAAAATATTAAAGTCAAACGAGAAACGATATCGGAATAGTGTTACGGCCAATGATCAGTTTTGCCACCAATACACTTCACCGTGGGCACCGTTAGTTGCACGCAATATGTCCAAACGTGACCCTTTCTCACGCCATGTGTATGAGTGATGGTGGCAATGGCATTGGTAACTCTGTCATGTAATTCATCAATGTCAATCACTTTGGTTTTGAAAACAAGGTCCTTCACGTATACCGATAGGAAAAAATCGAGGGGAGTAACGTCTCGGAAACGAGGGGGCAAGGGCCATATGACGCACATCGCTTTTTGCTGTACAGACGCCATTTTGTGGATATGACGTCACACGCAGAGAATGCTGGTGAGACTGCTTTGACAACGGTGCGCCGTAAAACTATTTGAGTGCACCTTTTTAACAAAACAAACCGCACTCCGATATCGTTTCTAGTTTGTGTTTAATTACATTTTGGAATGTGGTCATTGTTTTGTGCTTACCCTGTATTTTCTTTCTTTCTCAGATTAGTGTATGTTGTAATTTCACAAGGTTAGTCTTTAATGCACACTGTAATATTCTGCGTCTATAATGACTCAGTACCTTTATCGTCTCACGCGACTTAGTCATGAAAAAAGTCTCCTAAGCCACAAACATTAAGCAGTGTATACATACAGAGTGTAACAAAAGGTCATGTCCAAACTTAGGCGACTAATTCCTTAGGTCAAACTAAGAATATAATTCATATAAACATTTGGCCCAAAACGTCTTATTCTTTGGTTATTGCATGAATAAGAACCCAAATTCCAAGTCCGCCTCCCCACCTCCGCCCACGCTCTGGCTATTGCAAAAACAAATCAGAATAGGAAGGTAGTGAATGAAAACAATGAACTGAAGGCAGAGAACAAACTGTTAAGAGTCAAAATCAGACTAAAGGAAAAATATCTCTATTGCCAAACAATTTGTCCTGGAGGGAAAGCAACAATTGTTCGAAAATTTCGTTAGTCGGTGTTACTGTAGGACTGATAATACCACAGAGGTTTTAATAACGCGAACTACCCCCCACCTGCCTCATATTTTCGGAAACAAAATTTGATGATTTTTCTTTTAACTTTGCAATTTTATTCGTATTTTACTGATATTAGTGCCCTGGTGCTCTGTAGTCCATTAAGCTCACCCCTCCCACTTCTAAATACAGCACTGTCAACAAAGACGTTTTTCTTCTTAGTTTTGACCTTTCATCATTCTTGGAATTAAAATCTCTGATGGTATTTGCCTACGCTAACACCGAACAACGAAACTTACTGCCTACCAACCACGATGAATAAATGTTTCATCAATAAAGATGTTTTCCTTTATTCCGACTTTGAAACTCTTGACAACATTCGTTCACTACCTTCGGTAGTAAGAACGATTTCACCCTATCATGATTTTGCGTTTGCATACAGATGGGGCAGTTAGAATTTGGGTTCTTAATTCATGCGATAACCAAAGAATAAGACGTTTTTGGCCCAATGTTTATATGAATTATATTCTTAGTTTGACCTAAGGAATTAGTCACCTAAGTTTGGACACGACCTTTTGTTACACCCTGTATATGATTTGTAAGTTTAACAACCTAACTTCCTGAATTCCATCTCAGGGTGTGATGCAGCCTCATAAAACACCACCGGATTTGAGAACCGTATGGGGAACATCTTTGTCATCAGTGTTTCGTATGGTTATACACACTACAAAACAAGTAAGAATTCATTTTATATTTTTTAAAAATTCTTTCAATTTGTTTTGATGACGTCATGATAAAATATATTTAATAATTTTGCATAACTGATTGTCACAATCATGTAACCATCAGCAAATTTTTACTGTGTAACAGTCATAACTAAAAACCTAGCGCAGCTTGGTTTATTTGTTTTATTGATAGAAGAAAGTTCATCAAACCAATAAAAACTATAAAGGTGATTTTTTCGTAAGTGATACTCGTGGGTTATACGTGGGTTAAGTGTTGGTGTGGAAGCGGTACAATTGTCCTGCATGGTATGAAAATGTTGTACAATTTTTGTCTAGTAATTGAATATTGTAAGTGCTTCACTTGTTCATTTTTTTTCCATTCACGTTACAGTTACTCACCGAGTATTGCTATTCTCGATCCTAGTTACCTAAAGTGGCACTATCAACGATTGAAAATAGGCAGAATCTGGGAACATCTAGCGCTATCCTTGTACTATCTAGCACTTGCTTGCACCAAGCAAAGGAATGCACAACGGCATTTCTTTTAACGAAACAAGCAAGCCACGACCTCCTTAATTACTGAGTGAAAATTTGGTACGTCATCGTGGACCTGGGTGCCGTTAACTATATTAGTGCCGCTATATGGCGCCATGGCATTTCGTTCGCTTTTCAATCGGTGGTAGTGCCATTTTAATGTTACCGAAGTAGTATCACACAGTGCCTTTCAAAATGGAAAAGCCAAATTCGGTCAACCTCGTCCTTCTGGAGACCGTTTGGTGCCTTTAATACATAGTAAACCGTGAGCAAACCCAACGGATCGTTCCAAAAGTGTCTGTTGAGCAAAAGTGATGTCACCTTTTGATGCACCTAATGGACTCCATTTTGAGTTAGTCGATAAATATTACCCCTTACGCATTCTTAGATATAGCCTCTCCTTAGGATGAATGAGCAGAAGCACACTGAAAGGGAAGTCACTAAAGCTCTTTAGAATGTTCTGCTGAGTTTTCCAAGTTCTGAATGTCGAGTTGGATGGCAATGCCGGTGGACATAATAACAAGTAGCGCATGTGACGAGTTAACCTGCCTCCAGAAGCACAAGTTTGGCTGAATATGGCGATAGTTTGTTCTGGAAGGCAATGATTAATAAAAGTTGACCAGATGGGGTGTGTCAGTGGCTGGTGTTGGGGTCCATTCCGATCGTTTACCTATACATTTTAACACGAGATGGGGTTCATCTCAAAAGTCCTTGCTGTATGCTTTAACACTAGATGGGGTACCTTCGGGGCAGTAGGGTTCCATTCCAAAATTCCATACCATACTTTAACACTAGATGGGGTGCCTCGGTAGCAGTACAGGGGGTCCATCCCAAAAGTCCATACCTGTATGCTTTACACTAGATGGGTTGCCTCAGTAGCAGTATAGGGGTCCATTCCGAAAGTTGATACCTAAACGCTTTACACTAGATGAGGCACCTCGGTGGCAGTATAGGGGTCTATCCCAAAAGTCCATATCTACATGCGTTAGCGTTAGGTGGGGTGCCTTGGTGGCAAAGTAAAGGTCCAACCCTATATGCTTTATGAGACTTAGCTTATCGATAAAGTGCCACTCATTTATATTTAATTTTTATTTTTATCACGTTTAATTACCAATAATTATCATGTTTGGCACGCCTCATGTCACATCTGTCCCAATTCCCAATTATTGATTTAGCATGTGATACTGGCTTGGCAAAATTGGCATTGTTAGTGCCGTTATCATCACCTCATTTGCATGCGAATCATCATTTCATCAAAACAGCAGCCATGCTCAGAATCAGAACGTATAGCACCATCTGTTGTCTGTTATGATGACCATTGTATGCTAAGATCAAAACCACCCGAGAAATGACTGGCGATCACCATCTTCTGCAATCTGGAAGTTCAGCAATGAGCACATACACGGCGATGGAACACACCATTTACCGAGCACGTCGCGTCCTTAGATGGGGAAATACATATAATTCGCAGTCAACTTTTAAAGTCAATAATGTTATTTACGAGAGTTGTTAATTGATTTTTGTCTTCTTACCAAAAATTACCACATTAAGAACTTTAACGTACACTTATTTCAAATTGCAGCTAATCGCCAGATTTTGAATTTTGTGTCATGTCAATAACACTCACAATGGTGGTATTGTTAAGTACTGTATGCATATCGTGAAACCTTAACAAGCCAACTCTGATTGTATTTTTTATTTCAGTATGAATACAAAAACCGAGCCCAAATAAACATGAAATGTTCCTCAGATAATGACTTCTTTGAATGCCAAACGAAATGCCTAGTAAAAAGGTACACAGAGGAACTGAAGTGCAGGTACGTTTTGTAACAGCGATTTCTTAGAAGATGAAGTCATAACCACAGATAATTGCCAGTTTCTAAAAATAAGAACTATATAAGCTAAATTAAACACACTTCCACTTGTAGCCCAGTCAAATTAGATCAAATGGTCGGAATATTTCATAATATGCTAATTTGTGGCACAGATGTTCGTAGTGACATCAAGTTCAATATACTAAAAGTCTTTAACTGTACGTGTTGAGCTAACGCCACCATCTTGGAAACATGGCACCCGATATCAGTTTTTTTCAATATATCTCGGTAACGGTTGCTCGGGCATGAAAATATGTTCTGTCTTAAAACGTAGAGCATACAAATTTTCTACAAAAAATGTTCTATTCATTCTTTTCGTAGATTCAATGATTCAGTCAATAAACAGCGAAGAAGAATGTTGAGCTAATACCGCCATCTTGAACACATGCGCTCGAAATCGGTTTTTGTCAATCTGTCACGGACACAGCTGTAGAAAATATGTTTAATCAGAAGATGTAGAGCATGGAATTGTCTATAAAAAAGGTTCTATTTGTTTTTTTTTTTTAAACTGAGTTAATGATTCAGGGAATAAATGGTTTCAAAGAGGCCACGTGTGTGACCCCTAATGCACCGAATGTACATTACACTTAGTGTCATGGATGGATGGCTCCCCACCTATTAGAAAATCCTAAGCATGTCCAATTCGGGCTATTAGAGGGTCACAAGAGTACTTTGAATTTGAAAATCAACAAATGCTTTCGCCGTCACGCCATTACCTCTTCACTGTTAACTAGGCATAGGTCGGTCCCTATCTAAGCTAAACAATATCGATTAGGATTGATGGACAGAAAAGATCCCCACCTTTCAGAAACTTTTAAGCATGTGGATTTCTGGCTATTAGAGGGCTCGCTAAAGCACTTTGAATTCGAAAATCACCATACGCTTTCGCTGCTACTTCTTCACCTTTAAATAAGTGTTGGACGGTCCCTATCCAAGTTAAACAATTTTGGTTATGATTGATAGAAAGTATAGATTCCCACCTTTCAGAAAATCCTAATCATGTACATCTTGGGCTATTACAGGCTCGCAAGAATACTTTGAACACGAAAATCTACCGTTTTGGTGGGGTAAATCATCCCCTCCACCTCCCCCCATGGGGTTTTTATTAACTTGCTACCATAGCTATTATTTCCAGTTACTCGTCATATGCATTCATGTTTTTAACAGAAAGTGACAAATTCCATCAATTTTGGGCCTCAAGCCATCCAACGACACGAAGTGTAATGTACATTGGGTGCATTGGGGGCTCTTTGAGACCGTTTATTCGCCGAATCACTGACCCGTTAAAAAAAAACCGAATAGAACCTTTTTTGTAGACAAGTCTATGCTCTACAACTTCGGATTAAACATATTTTATGCAGCCGTTTCCGTGATGATTGACAAAAACCGATTACGGGAGCATGTTTCCAAGATGGCAGTTTTAGCGCAACACCGTTTATTGGCTTAATCATTGAATCTACGAGAAAAATGAATAAAACATTTTTTGTAGAAAATTTCATGCTCTACATATTTGGACAGATCATATTTTCATATCTCGCCCTCGTTACTGAGATATATTGAAAAAAAAAACTGATATCGGGTGCCATGTTTCCAAGATGGCGGCATTAGCTGAACAAGGACAGCTGAGGGCTTTTATTATGTTGAACCTAAAGACCATTACGAACAACTGTGCCGAAAATTAGCTTATTATGAATTATTCTATTCCGCGATTCGACCTAAATTTGATTTAATTTGACTGGGCTATTGTTAAATTATCATGCTTTGTAATTTTATACTTCGAAATTTTTTTAAAGTAGCCTATCTTACAGTTTTGATCCGGCGATCTATTAGCCTAAATTCTGCGCATTTTTGAAGTATTTGATTTCAGTAAATTATTGGACAATCCCTTATTTAGAACGGGGTAGACAGACAACCGGCTTTATAGTGTCCACGGCATGACTTGAGTTCTCCCCAGAACGACACAAATAATCAGTTGTATGTTTTTTGTAGCAGAGTGCTTTTGATATCCACGATGGTTACAAAAACATGGCGGCCGGCGATTAAAGCCGCTCTCTCCAGGAAGACGTAGCCGGTCATAAAATACCTACAGGACTCAAGATAGGCCGTGTACACAATACCACAGCTTTACACATTGGGCCAGCGAATATAGCAACCTCGACTACAACTGTGTCTGGTCCTCAGCATTTATTAATTAATAGCCTAAAGTGTGTCTGATTAGTGACTTTAATACTAATTACTATTTGCAGGTTCCCATTTGTGCCCAAGGAAACTGGGAAAAAGTCTTGTGATACTATTAGTAACAAGTCAGTTGTCGAGGAACAATATTCTGCTGCAGTTGTTAAGAACATTGATAGCGATGGAATAAACTACTGCAACTGTACGAGACGATGCTCCTTGACGATCTTTAGTTATAATTTAGAGACGTTTCCACGGGATACCAATGCGACGATAACAATTACTATTGGCTTTAACACTGATGTCGTGACTCTCATAAAGGAAAGAATACCTTACGATTTGACGGCACTGTTTTGCGAAATGGGAGGAAATGCTGGGCTTTGGTTGGGATTCTCCGTGTTGTCAATTCTGAATGTGTTTTTTGGTTTGTACGTGAGAATAAGGCGACATAAAATAACTCCAACAAGCAAAGACCAACTGTTTAAGAAAGTGCGCTGTATATTTAGCATAACATTGAAAGAACAGCAGAATAACAAAAATGAGGTCAGCGTTAAGAAGGGTTGCGCTAAAAGAGACGTCGTGATTTGGGTCAAGAGGATTATCGTCATTGTTTCCATAGTAACGAATGTCATATTTGTCTTCGAAAGGCTATCCTACTTTTTTTCTTATCCTACGAAGATGATGGTTTCTACCGCAGAGGTTGCAGATGTTACTTTCCCCGAAATCACCATTTGTGGAGACAGTGCTAGTTTGACAGCTTTGAAGTTGAAAATATCTAGGAGGAAAAACAGAGTGTGTTCCGAGCTCGACTACTTCGACTTATGTAAATCCGAACCTTGTAACTACGGAGATATCTGGGAAAAATCCTCTCCTTTTAAGGATTTTGTCGATGTTAAGGAATTTACGAAAGTAAGTTTACACATCTGCACGGTAGTGGAGTTGAGTCTAATACACAATTTAAAAAAAAAAGGAGTTATATCAAAAACCAAGACTGGTGAAAAGAACGCCAAGTTCCGAATGGTTCGGCCCTTCAAAGGAGTGATATCAACACATCAAAACATTCGCCAACTTAATCGCACCGAATAATACTTTGGACGTTAAATGAAAACTTGAATATTGCTACCGAAAGTAGCAATGTTCAAGTTTTCATTTTTAACTTTCGAACTATTAGTCGGTACGATTAAGTTGCGAATGTTTTGGTGTGTTGACATCACTTCTTTGAAGGGCCGAACCATTCAGAACTTGGCGTTATTGTCACCAGTTTTGGTTTTTGATATGATTTCGTTAATAGACAGAACCACAACCGAACCAAAACGTCGCTGTTCATTTAGCACGTGTATTTAATTAATTTAGCACGTGTATTTAATTCATTTAGCACGTGTATTTAAGTACCGTTTTCTTTTGGTTGATATGATTGTTTTTTTTCTTTTTTTTTCTTTTCTCTTCTTTTTAATGATTATTTGTTTTGTTAGCAAAAATGACAAATTCATCCGTTTAGGCGTATCAAGATAGTAATTTTCGACAAAAATACGTCTAGCAGAAACTCAGAAGGCCAAAAAAAAAAAAAAAAAAAAACAGCAAGATGTAACAATTGTTTAGTAAGCTTCTGAACCCAGATGAAAAAAAAAAAATACACCTGTCCAAAACAAAACTTTTTAATAATTCCAGCCACGTTTTTGTTTTAGGCAGATATTTCAAATGTTTGCATTGTTTTAATGTTCATTGGCAACGTTTCCAGTGATTCGAGAAGGGAAATTCCAAGAAGAAATGGCAGTGGCCCAGCAGAGAACCACAATAGTACGTAAAAATACAATCACAGGTGCTATACTAGATTGTCACACGCAGCCTTCCATTGTGAACTAGAGTAAGGGCTCGTTTACGCAATTAAAGGGCTCGTTTTACGATTTGGGGGTTTCTGCATGACTAAATGTGAACGAAATCTTGAAAAATTAAGGGGAAGTTGCAGGGATAAACAAAACAACTGAAGGGGATGCACTGATTGAGTGAGCGAAGCGAACGAACTCAGCGATTGTTAGTCAGTGTGCGCAAAAATGGGATTGAAGCATCTTAAACAGATGGTGTAACCACAGTGTACGTTCACAGTCCTATGAAAGTTGTAATATCCACTCAAAACCAAAACTGGTAGAAAAACCCGCCAAGTTTTCAAAAACGATCGGCCTTTGAAGGTAGTGATATCATTCCATCAGGGAAAGGTCGTCAAGGTTAATCCTATTAGCCAAGTTAATCGCACCGAATAATACTTTGGACGTTAAATGAAAACTTGAAGATTGCTACCGCTAGTAGCAATCTTCTAGTTTTCATTTAACTTTCGAACTATTAGTAGGTGCGATTAACTTGGCTAATAGGATTAACCTTTGCGGCCTTTCCCTGGTGGAATGATATCACTATCTTCAAAGGCCGATCGTTTTTGGAAACTTGGCGGGTTTTTCTACCAGTTTTGGTTTTGGGTGGATAAATAACAACACGGACAAAGAACAAAGTGCAACAGTCATTTTAAACATTGCTACAACATTGTTGCCATTTCACGCTATTTCCAAAATTTGCTATTCTCGCTGAAAAAAAACAGCTTCTAGCAGTGATCAACCGACGGTAGAATAAATAGTTACTCGCAGCGAGAATTCAAAATCCAACATGGCGTCCATTTCGGAGTTATCGATTCGAAGACAAACTTTCCAATGCCGGTATTCAGGAATCTGTCCGTCGTCGTGTACTGCAGTAAAAATTGTTTTCTTGTTGTCTTAAATCGACGCTGTCATGTTGCAAGCACTGTACGTCGTGTCGCGAGGCACGAGGAGAAAATTTGCTTCCGCGTTGTAGCCATGGTTACTATGTATAGACAACTTGAAAACCGCATTCTCCGACAAAGGCGAGAAGCAGCCAGCAGATTTAGTATTGACCAAGTAAAAGCTAGTAAGCGAGAAAATTGTCCTTGCGTAAACGCGCCCTAACTCGTAGTCCTTAAAATCCATGAACATAGATAGTTTGGACGGGCACTGGGAAAAGAATGTTCAAGTAGCAAAACTAGAGCAGCCATCCAAGCAAGGTGACAGCTCCAGTTTCCCATGCAGATGTAAAAAAAAAAAAAAAAAAAAACCTATGCACATGTTATAAAATTGTTGTTTTTCCTCCTTTTCCAGGGTCATTCGCCTATTCCTCCTATAGAAAATGTAACGAAGAATGTGCAGATATTGCCATATGGAATTTGCGTTCATTATGACATCGGTAAGAATGGATGATAAACCCCTGCGAGAGAGATTTTTATGTGTGCTTCAGCATGAATTTCCATGTTAAACGTAAAACTTTGAAACCCTATAGTTTACCTCAGAATTTACATAGACCAACGAAATTCTTTATTTGGGGGCGTTTCATAGCTATTTCACTGCATTCAAAATTTTAATGACAGCAGTCGAACCGTATTTCAGTATTTTAGTTTCTAGTTTCATATGTCTAGAAATATCTTATCCATTGTCAAAACCTTTACCCTGGTCTATAGTGCAGGGCAGAATTCCAAAGATTTGGAGCACAGCGAACGTCGTTACAGTCTATAAAAAGGGTTCGCCTTCTGATCCGTCAAATTATAGACCCGTAGCCTTGCCATGTGTTATTTGCAGGATTATGGAAGCAGTCAATCTGGATAAAATTCTGTTACATTTCGGAAATATTCCAGTATTAAACAGGATCAGTTTGGTTTTCTCCCAGATACACTGGCGGTACATCAGGTACTGTGTGCTGCGGACAGGTGGACATCTTTAAAATTCATCGGAGTTAGTTACAACATTATCAAATTTGATTTCAAGAAGACATTTGAGTTGATGATACGCTGAAAGCTCTTATCAAAGGTTAAGGGCTGTGCCATTGGTGGATGCACGTACCTGGACTGGAAAAACCCGACACAGCATGTAGTTATCGAAAATACAATTTCGGAAAGTAAGGAAATTGCGTGTGGGTCCCGCAGGGATCGGTATTGAGCCCCATCCTTTTCGTTATCTATTTAAACTACCTAGTCTTTACAAAAAAAAGTTTGCTGATGGCCTCAAGGCGGGCACGGAGAATCTTCTTCCCAGATGCTCCTCCTACACTACTACCTCAGCAAAGAGATCCAAAATACTGGGAGCTGGTCAATCTTTGGTGGCTATCACTTTTGGAAGCTAAATACCACTTTTTTCATGTTGGCCGAAAAATTAATCGCGAAAATTATACTTTAAACAATACATTGTTGTCATCTGTATATGAAGTAAAGGACCTGGGCATTTGGTTCTCCTCCCATCTTAAATCTTCTTTACACTGTCAGTATATTAGTGCTCTAGCCTGCGGTGGCAAATAGATACTTCATATCTGGAAGCATAAAGACATGTGTAAGGACTTTTTGGCGGAGCGAGCGAGCGAAGCGAACGAAGTGTAGCCTATAACGGACACCAAATTGCAAAGTGTTGGTCCGTTGGTTGCACATTTTTAGTCTTGGTGGAGCCCAAACGAAATATCGGATTGGAATGAAATTTGGTACAACGCTTGATACCCCAAACAGTATTGCTGAGCCAAAATTTGACGTAAATCGAACAATTATTGCGGGAGAAATAACAAATTTTCGAATTTATTTCTAACACTCGCCATTGTAAATTTGGAATCGTGAATAGTTAAGGAATTCCGACGAAGCATACACTGTGCTATTGGTAATCAAGTGAACTTTAAAAAGAAATGCGAAAATAAATCATCGTAGCTTCCTTACAGCTAACAATCTTTTTTGACATAACTCAACGAAATAATAACATTTGATCATAACACTTTAACCACTAGAGGAAGACAAGCAAATGGGAAAAAAACCAGAAGGATTCGTTAACGACTCACATTCGTTTCATGTAAAACAGAATGCTTGCAGGAATTCAGCCAACATGGCAACCAAAGTGGCGTTGACGCTATCAACGGGAATCTCAAATTTAAAACATCAAATCGCCGCTGCAGGAGGAAACCGTTCATATAATACGACAGTACACAGCAGACTACGTATTTATATCACAACACAGAACAATAATTTGGCTTCGTTTTGTAATTTCAAGATTTCTAGATTGCTATGGAAACTACACTCTCCATCCCATGTTGCCAGAATAAATAGGCCTAACATCGAACCCAATAGGCCTAATTTCTCTACTGTTGTCGCTTACGAAACTAAAACGGGACTAACAATTAGGCTTACAATTAGGATTTAGAATTATTTAAATTCTATCTTCACAGCCACGCTGACACCGGCTGATCAACAATTGTAATAATTCCAATTTAAAAAAAAATTAGCGTTTGGCGTTGCAGTACGTGCCAGAGGTGTGCGCTTCAACATTGTAGTAGAAGGCAGCGTAGAGAGCCGCGGATGTTTCGAATCTTTTGATTGTTGTGAAGTACTATCGTTACTGGTGATTGTTTAGCTTGCAATTAAATGCTTTATTGTTAATATTTTAAATCTAGGAAAGATACTCTGCATGCAATAAATATAAACAATGTAAGCATTATTAACGGTGGCACGTTCTTTGCCAGCTTAACCACGGCGGTACGTTCTTTGCCAGCTTAACCACGGCGGCTAACGTTGTATTTTACAACGGCGGCGACGGCGCAAAGAGGCTGCAAATAACGAAACGGATACTAAATATGGGTGCAAACGAAAGTATCTTAAAATTAATATGAAACGTAGCCTAGCTAAAATGTAAAAAACACCAGCAAAAAGCTTCAGTTCAACTGTAGCCGAATGAATATTGCT
>JAHWFP010193246.1:0-36834 GCA_023313725.1 Lithobius niger
TTCGTGCAGAAGTAAGTTCAACAACGATTCTGATTTCTGCTGTTACATTTTATATCGTTTTTATTACCATTAAAGAGTAGTGTTGTGTTGAAAGCATAGTGCAGCGTCATTTTGGCTTTGGCTGGTAGATTCTGTGTGTGTCCTTCGTCACCTTCATCCGATACAAGTCGTCTTCTTTGCCGAGCACGTACATTCTCTTCCCGTCGCCCGCAGAGCCAACAGCAATTTATCAAGAGGCCAGGCTCGTGCCTGCCGCCAACTTTGACAGGTCGAGCGAAGCCCCTGGCGGCCAATTATGATTGGCTGAGGACAGACGGAGGCGCCCCAGCACCGTTTCTGGTGTAACATCTGAGCAGATGCCTTTATCTCCTCGTAAACTTGGGTTTGCTTTCTATCGTAATCGTGGTTACAGCCTTCCACCAGAAATGATATCCCGAAAGCCAAGCGTCTTTCAGCAGTCTCTCAACTTTAAACAATAAGGTTGCACGGCCACTGGCCGCAAAACCCCAATTTCATTCACAACCTCTATTCCGACAAAAGCCATAGCCCACTAGATGCAAAAGATCCAGAGCTCAGTAAAGTAACATGAAACCAGAGCCGCAATTAAGGGGGGTGTAAAGGGTGTAAGGCACCCGGGCCTGGAGGCAAGGGGGCCCAAAATTCAAAGACGGGGGCTCAAATTTTCACATAAATTTGGCTTTTTCAATAGACCACAACCATGACCCAAAATTGTTTAGGTTTTGGGTACCCTACCGTTGCATCCCCCCCCCCCCCACCCGTTTGAAAAAGACAAGCTGTGGCACTCATGTAACTCTTATCCCTTAAAGGGACGTGCTACGTGACTATCTCAGCTTATTAGCTGCTATTTCCCATAGAATTAACATTATCAACGTTTAATAATAATAATAATCATAAATCGTAGTTTTGCATAGTTTTGACTGTGTATAAATAAAACGGCGTGTCGTTGCGTAGAACCAACATTCACGAAAGAAAAGAAACGGAAATTAACTGTAAATATTAGTATTAAACAAAGAACGCAGTGCAGCCAGTAATGTGAGCAGTAATATAACGAAAAAATTCACGTGCCATCCAGAGTGTGGGAATTGAATCAGGGGCTTTAGATTGGCATCCACAGTACACTAGACAACTATCCAATTGAGAGTATCACAATTGCTGCTAACTTGTCATGAATTAAAGTAAGTATGCAACAAACTGACGCCAAGGGATGCCTGAACTCCAGACCCCAACCCTGGGCAAAAAAGAAATGTTAAAAAAATTAACATGCCATCATGCACATGCATTCACATGCCATGTTGTGTTAAAAACATTCACATGCCATCTTGAGTTAGAAAATGAACCCGGGTCTTTGGTTTGGGCCTTTAATGCACTCAGACTACTGTGCTAATTTGACACTATCATACTCGCTGCTAACTTGCTATATGAACTAACGTCAATATACAACAAACTGACATCATGGGTGCTGAACTTCAGATGTACAACCCTGAACAAACACACACACTAGGCTGAAACAAGGTTAAAGAAAAAGAAATTAAGCTGAACAGGTGCACATAAGAACAACAAAAGGTTCAAACGTTTCTGGGTTTCTAAGCCCCGTTATCACGCAAACAAGGAAACAATGGCAAACAAAATGCTTGAATCATATTAACGATCCCACATGAAAAATAAAGCCAAGCAGGAACAATTACGTTATTATTAAGCTTTATTAAATTAAGCGAAGAAACCCAATGGATCCAATATTGGGAACATCTAAGAGATTTATCTGTTCACAACGGTTGGTTCTATTGTGTGTTTCTCGTTTAATATCAATAAAGTCTCTTTCAATCCATTAGAGGCAAATAGACTGCAAATAGACCGCAAATATTGGAGCAGGAAAAACGTAAAGTACCATTTTGCATGCTAAGGCTAAAAATTATATTTGAAATCGATTCGTGTTGATGTGAGTTAAGCACGATCAAAATAAAGGTTCTGTGGCCCCTAACCTTGTTGAGGTAACTTTGCGTATGGATCCATAATTTGGTGAACTTCACTGCTGACACATATTCAGCGTGATTCGATGAATTTTTGCTGTCGTGTGAATCTTCGTGTCCACAATTAAAAAAAACCTTCTTAGTGTCAGCTCATTACTGACACTAGGAAAGTAAAAGAAAAATATGTCGAGAAATAGGTCCAAAATGATTTTTTCCTCCAGTTTGGTTAGTTTTTTTATGACCCCTTTAGCATACCAAAAAATCCCCTCCCCCAGTGCCGCCGGGGGCCCCCCCCCACCCCCTCACCTCGAGATAAAGAATGACGGGTCCGGTCCCTAAAGGGAGGATCAAACTAAAATTATACGCTAAGCAACCTCCAAAAATTGGATAATAGCTACACCGAAAAAATAAATTTAAATACGAAAAACTGTAAGCATCCCATTACAAAAATTTCATTTTGATTTTGCCTTGATTAAAGCTGGATTTGGCAATCGTTCAGTTGCAATTTTTTTTCCCATTTGAGTTTGTTCTCTGAACTTCTCAGCCATCAAGATGGGGATGGGTGGACGTCAAGCCCAGGCGCACCAAATCTTTCCAACAGGAGTCGGAGTGACAAGTGAAGCGGAAAAAAATTGCTCACTCAGCAGCGACGCAGATTATCGTGTGGGAGAGTGTCAGAAAGCATTTAGGAATATTCGCTGCCAGCCTGTCAATAATGCGGGAAAGCATCATTCCTGACGTTTGGAAGAAAAAGCTGCGCGATAACGATGGAGAGAGAGAGAGAGAGAGAGAGAGAGACTTGCTGCACAAAGTTGCACCTCATCAAAGTTGCATCGCGATGCAGAAGAAAACACTGAAACACAGCAACTAAAAGAAAACATCGGACAACTTTTTGTACTCAAATACGTTTTCACGTTGAACGCGGAAACGAATATTTACTCTGCGTGGCTAGTTTCAGTCTTCTGTACAGCAGAAACGGTTGAAAAGACCAAGGCTGCGAAAAATAATGACATTGTTTCTCATAAGCGCCCGCGTCAATTACGAGCCGCGTCACTGCTTTTTATTGTCAAATAAATCAATAATAAAAAAAAATTCCGCACGCATCGAACTGCGAAGTTTAGGGAGCGTTCACAAATTACGTAATGCCGGGAGGGGAGGGGGGTTGAGAAAATGCGTTACCTTGCGTCATGAGGGGGAAGGGGGGAGTATGACAAAGTGTTACGTAACACAGTGATTTTCGCAAAAATGTGTTTCGCTAATTTTTTCCAAGTTAATTAATTAGCTAAATTCTTTTAGCTAAACTATTTGTCTAATTTCTGACTACGACTTAAACAATTTTTTTTCAATATCACTGGTCATTTGTCCGTAAGTACAGCTTATAAAAATGAATTCATGCAAAAAATCTATACATTCTCCGTATTACGAAAATGTTACGTATTTTCAGGTGGGGAATGCCAAGTGTTACACTTGTGTTACAAAAGGGGGCGGGGGGGAGGTCTAAATTGGTACAAAAAAGTGTTACGTAGTTTGTGAACGCTCCTTACTTGGATATTAAAGGTGCACGTCTGTAGCTGACAACGTCCTGTTTTCCAGCACTACGCTGGCTGTACACAAACGATAGGCTACTGTTCAGCCAAAGAATACCCAGAAATAACACCACCTGGATTTGTTAACTTGGTTAATACTGCGAAATTCCAAGTGTTACAGGCTAGTTTCACTGACTTTTAACAACGCGAGGAAAGCAACTTACCTTGCAGCTTAATAAACACAGAATAGAAAAATGAACTGATTTTGTAATTAGAATTTTTTTTAGCATTATTGTTCATTTTTTTCTTTTGTATTGCATACACTATTTTATTCGATATTTGGTCCCCATTTCAAACTAAAACCTTGGAAATTCGGTCATACTTCATACCTGCAAAAAATAGGTTTAAAAACATACGGTTTTTACTTCATTTTATGGCATTTTTAGGAAAGCTCCGCAAAAAAAAAAGAAAAAAATCTACCAAAGAACTCCAGAACAGCGCCGGATAATAGAGACAAAATTTGATTCACCATTTCGTCATTAGATTCATCATTAGATTCAAAAATTAGTTAAAAGGGATATTAAAAAATCGGGAGTAAAAAGCGGAAGTGGCCGAGTAAGCCCATTATCTGTAGAACGGCACCAGATAGAGACACACATTTTTCACCATAAAATTCAGCGTCCAAAATTAGTTTAAAATGAATTTTAAGAAACCGAAAGTATGAAGTGGAAGTGACTCACAAGTGGCCGGAATTGGCCAACAATTAGTAAGCCCGTCATCTATAGAATGGTACCAGGCAGAGACAAACGATTTTCACCATTACAATCAGCGTCCAAAAATTAGTTAGAAGTAGTATTAAAAAAAATCGGAAGTATGAAGCAGATGAAGTGGCTCTAAAGTGTACAGAAGACCGGTTGCGACTAGGTGGTTGTTGCAGCCGCGTGTTTTTGTTTCTGAGTATTTGAAACGACCCTAACCACTTCCAGTTGACATTTAGGAACTGGAAATCTTGAGTGTATACAAGGAGAAACTATTTACCCTCAGAAGGCTTGGAGGTCCGCACAAAATTATACGGTTATCGCTAAATAATTCTTCGTAAAATGTTATCATATTATATCACGGTCGTATTTATTCCCTTTCATAAGAATGACACACTATTGTCAAATCATTCAAAAAATTTTCTATCGAATTGCGTTAGTTTGGCAATGCCACTAAAAATTTGCCTAAGAGAAATTTATTCCCCTAATCTTGTACTAAATTTCACCAGTCGAAACCGATCAAGGCAATAAGACTACAGAAAGCTAGTGTATTTTTTTTTTAATTCTATATTCATTGGCTGAGTAACACTAAATCATTAAGGGCATGGCCTATAGCTTTCACTGATCAGAGTAATGCAAAATATGCGTAGAGTTATTTGAATTAGGTACTGCTTCTGGCCGTAGCTCACTTCATGCATTACAATGCTAACATGCTACTGCGTTTTTTGCGTTCATTTCAATAAAAGTCTGTGGTTTCCCTACCGTAAACAATCCTGACATTCCTTCATTCGAATATGCCTTGTGTTGCTTGCTAGCGTAACCTAGCAATGCTAGTGATCACATAGAAATAGAAGCAAAAAATAGTGCCAAGTAGGGAACTAAAAAAGCGCCACCTTCCCTGCAATTAAATAAAAATAAAATATTAAGGCGCGTCTTGAAAGTGTTGAAGGTAGCACCAACAACACTAGCTGGCAAAGCATTCGAGGGGACGCTGCCCTTCTCATCACATAAGCTGATACATAAGCATGCAACAAATTCGTATAGGGTGGTTTAAAAATTATTTATTGCAATCAGACTGTATTCAACATTTTATATACAGATATAAAAATACAAATTAGGTACTATATTTGCTAACCTATTATTAGGCATTTGTTGTAAAAAAGTATGGTAATGGATTTGGATTGTTATGTTAACACCCCGCTGGGTAGCATCATCCATTTTTATACTAAGACATTGTCTTAACAAATTATCTGCTAAACTTTGTTTTTGTTTTTACTAAACACTAAGTAAATGCAACATCGCAGAAATACGTATTTTTTAAATTAGTATTAAGTCAGCAAAAATAAAATAAAACATTAAGCGATTGTGTAATTTAGAGTTGAGAATTTAAACTAACGGAAAAATTCCATCTAAATACCACGTGAGCTACAGAAAATTATCATTTGCCAACACTCGTGTTTTGATCCATCAAACTAACTTGTGCTATTTATTGGCAGATAAGCTCCCATGTGCTTGGCAGTCATAAACTAAATGTTTAATGGGGTTTGTGAGGGTCGTAACATTTGGTTTCAAAACGGTTACGCATTATTCTTGTGATATTACGTACGACAATTTTTCACATAGGTTTAGATAATTTACCACATATATGTTTGATAATTATACCGATATATTTCGTCTTACTCCTTCCACTATGGTTTTACCATGAGGTGTTGCAACGTGGCCATTTCCACTGTAAATTTTCCTCTAGCTTAGCTTAAGTACAAAAATTTTTTGGGGGGGCATTCTGAAGTTAATAAAAACATTTAGTGTACCTAGTGAAAGCGAAAAATTACCAAAATTATAACAAGCTGTTGTAGTATTACTACGGGAAACTATCGGCTCTCTTTTTCCCTAATACAATACAGTTTCAAAGTAATGCTGGTCGTCCTCATGGACGTTTTATATCTCAAGCTGGGAGAATGGGGAAGAGGAATTTTAGGTTTTGAAGTGGAAGACATTGAGACATATTCTTTAATATTTTTGTTTAATTCTCAGGTAAAATAAGATGGTGAAGAGGGGTTGTGATAAAATAACTAAGGTTTCAATGCTAATCCTTGTTTGATTTTGTTTTTCTATAGAAAGAACTTGGTTTTTCAAGGTTTGTGGTGTCCTCTGTTCTTATCCGGTCTGGGGAGTTCCTGGTTTTAATAACATGATATTGTAGAAGTAACTTAGTTGTAACATTTACATTCAGATACAGTTGCAAACCTAATTACGTTGCCTTTTGGACTTATATGTCATATTGCCTGAGCAGGGAATCGAACCCACGACCTTTGAAACCAAAGGCCGAGGTCCTGCCGCTGAGCCATACTGACATGGCAGTATGGCCCAGTATATTTAACTATTGTTGAGCATTTAGCTTTCCGTCTTTAATTTAGATTCAGGTTAGACCTACGGTGTAATTCTTCCATGAGGTTTCTGTTGTGTCTGTTCCACGTGTAGGTTGGAGCATGGAATTCCGTAAACCACATTATTGGTGAAGATCATTTTATTTTTATTTTTTTGTCAATTATATTTCTTGGTATGATGACAGTGTCGCTCAAGGGTAGGGTGGTTCTGAAACTATTCGGATATTAATGTATGCAAAGCATTTTTTTGAGCTGTACTGTAAAACCATGGAATGATGGTGTACTGAAAACTGTGTATGGCTTGGTGTCAATTTTATTGGATGAATGAAATTAAAATCGATGTTATTGGTGAGAAGTTGGAAGGGGAGCCGTAGGCTATGCAAGATATTTACGTAAGGTTTTTCTTTTTCCTGTTGGTAACGTGTGAAAATTCTAATAATTTCGTTTTTAACCACATTAATTTGATGTTGAGGGCTGGTAAAATGAATAAGCTACGGAATGAGACGTTTGCATGCATAGGTGTGCGATAACCTATACGTATACCCACATGACGTTGTGGTGGTGAATGGCACTGCGTAGTTATGACGTCATTTCAAGTGGGAGTTTAAGTTGATTACGCATTCGGAATGTGAGCCTCAAGTGAGATAATTAATTACTGAGTTGCTTTTATACACCCATGCGTAACATGGGTGTAGTGGGTCCATCAACATTCAACAACATTCATGTATTTGTTGGCTCTATTTACGTTTGGAAAATTTTGCCTTATTTCAGGCACTTTTAACTTTAAGTAAAATATCATTTTTACACTCTCGTTCTGCATTACTGAAGCTGCGGTGTATGGCTGTATTGTGCAGCTGCTTCATGATCAGGGTTTAAGTGCTGACATTGATGATCAGTTATTTATTAGCGGCATGCCAGGAATTAATTAATCATCATACTCTGTTTGTTAACACTCTTGCTCCATTAGGATGAATTATCAACCCTAGAATCGCCTATGCTCTTGTTGAGGCAAACAGTGCAATATTTTGGTTTCATCATATCCATGAAAGGACTGCCGCTCTTACGCCTTCCAGCATCAAAAGGCCCGACACGATATTCTCACCGCTCTGAGTAAAGAGAGTTTGTGCCCATATTTTAGCATACTTTCTGGAGAATGTATTGTAGTGTGCGGAGCCATATTACCAGGCAAATAAAAACTTTTTAATCGGTAAATGAAGCATATACCGAGTACGGTAAAGGAACGACTCATACCGAGGTTGGAAAACTGATACCACTTGTCTGATTTGTCCAGCTGAGTCTCGTCCTTGTCTATCTGCACCAGCAGTGCAGTTACCGCTGCAAAAACTAGTTTGGTTACTACTTCTGGAAACTGCTACTGCTCTTAAGCGGCCAATTCACCGGCAGCAGTGTAGAAAACCAGAAGACTAATACACTGGAAGTAATAAAAATTACTTGTTACTGGTATCAATTAAATTCATCTTTAAATAGGAAGTTTGAACTACGCAATACTTCCTCTTGCTCCCGAGCCGCTACTCATCCACAGCACGGGTTTGCGGCCGGTTTGGTGTAAACAGGGAAGTAAACGTCAAAGTTAAATCAAATTTAACATTTAAAATTCAGTTAACTGCGTTAAATCATATATTCATCACCATGTAAAGCGTACCGAGTACGGTAAAGGAACGGTGGTTATTGAGCAGAGATGCCAGGCTTTTTGTAGCAAACTAAGGGTAACAGTGGCCACCAGGGAATGATGCGTTATTAGGATAAGTAGATATGTGCAAGGTGCACATACACTACAGTAATAATAAAAACAGTGGGAAGACGAGCTCCGTTGGACACAAACAGCAAGTGCAGATCTCGTAAGATGAATTAACATTCTGCTTGAACTGACGCACGCTCCCACCAGCAATACAACTTAATACTGATGCTTCACCTTTCTTAGCCTCAACGTGTCAAGGTCTAAACCCAAACTATAAGGCCTTCCGATTTAACCAGCCTGATGCTGAATTGCAAATTCAAACACTTTTTTTTTTGTTGCTGTAGAGAACGTTTCAAATTCGCAAATATAACGGCCTCATTCTCCCCAGCCCCCAAAAGATGGCAATTACTGAATACTTCGCGCCGCCCGTGTCTGCGGCATCTCGTGCAGCTATCTCCATTAAGTGGGACTGGCATGGTCTTAGTGCCAATAACTGAAGTTGCTTCAGACCGACGAGAAGGTTCGATCTTAGCGTCCACCAGGGAGGAGTAAAGAGAAGAGAAAAAGGCCCGTGTGACCCAGTGAATAAATTATCCTCTGCTCAAGTGGCTGAGCAGCGCGGATGTGCTCATAAACAGGCCGAACCGTGACGAAGGTGGGCTTTCGAATGCTCACAACGCAGGTGACAAATAGTTTACGAACGCCAGAGGAGGGGGAAAAAAGAGGGTATGCACGCAAGCGACAAAGGAGCGATTCTCTCCTTTTCCCACCGAAGTCAGCGGTTATCTTACGGGTGTTTCACGTGTCAAGCATTCGAATTAGAAGACGATGATTTCAAAGTAAAAGAAAAGGGCCTGAAACCGCAGAACAAAATATGGCAATCGTTTTTTATCATGTTTCCGGTAATGAAGTCATCTGAGAGACAGGGCCAAGTCCAAGGCTTTCACTCTTGATGCTGATGAAGGAGGAAAATGTGATGACACATCGGCGGTTATTTCGTTGATGTAAAAAATATCTTTAAAAACCCGAGTTCAAAACGCGATACATTGAACGGAGCATCGAAATAAAAAATACGCGAAATAACTGCGAAGTTTTGAACCATTTTATTTGGTTAACGGGACCAGATTTCAATCGTTAACCCCAGTTTATATTTGCCACCCACCAACTATGGAGTATTTGATTTAAACGTTGAGATTTTGCCCTTTTTGTGTGTACTGGTTTATGTTCTTATGAAAGTTTGCTCCTACTCCCCTAATTTCATAATCCTCCTCTGCTAAAAAGTCTCCGCATCGCTCTCTAAAAACCCTAAGATATTTTCTTGTTTCTGGTTGACCTTAAGATTCGCAGGTATCCATTGTTGTTGTTGTATAAATGATTTGTAGCTAGCTTGTCTTCTTTTTGTTGCATTGTCTTGCATGGATTGCTCTTCCCTCATTGCATAGTACAGCATGACTGTATTCTTGTTAGTGCATTGCTTCTGGGTATTAGCTGGGTATTATAGCTCGGATTGCACTAGCCTTTAACAATGGTAACCTAGTGAAAATGGTAATATTGATCAAGAGCTACGGACGACAGGCGACCAGATTCGCAGTTCCTAAGTATGTTAGACATCAGTAGGTAAGAAACTGCATTGACAAAGCTTTAAATATACAGCAAAGCTGTTGTTTTTTGAGAGTGTGCTGAGGGTGTGGATGCTGTTGGGCTATTCTGGTCTCCTACCGTCTCTCCCAACATAATAGAAAGTTTTCGGTTATTGACACAGCCTACACGTTAACTGTAACATACTCACATAAAATGGAAACTACTAACACACTATACGATTACGACATTAAAAAATTTTTTCCAGAAATACTTTGACAGGCGTTTCTTATTTTGTGATGCGGGCAAAAAATGGCTTAGAACCTGGTTTAGCTCGTTTCATTTCATTTCATTATTTGTCATTCATGTTATTACTAAATGTATGGTCAGTTCAATTAGGTGTTGCATTCACTGAAGGAGATTTTCTACGATGTGAAATCATTTATTGGCTAGGTTTACCGATTGATTCAGCGATGCATACAATAACCACAAAGTTACAAAATGTTGGTTGACTGCAATTTTATAGTCTGGGTGGAGCCTTAACGATACACGGGGTTGGAAAAACTGGGCATGGCACACAGCTTGAAATCCCCAAAAGTATTGCTAAACTTTGAATTTGCCATAGACTACATTGATCAATTCGAATTTATTGATTTAACACAAAATATTGTAAATTTTAAATGATGAATGGTTAGGAATTCCAATGAAAAATTCAGGATGAGTCAGAAGTCCGGACCCTGGGCCAGCATTTTGCGATAATTAAAACATATGAGGTGTGGTGACGTAGCCATAGCCCCTCAAGATCATCACGATATTGACTGTTGAAGTAAACGTCATGGAATGTTGGTGTAAATAAGAATGTGGTAGTGACCTTAACCAACGTCAAAGCAACAACAAAACAGAATGCAAATCGGAACAGAAGTTCAGGTTTTATAAGCGGTCAAAGTTAGCGGTATAAACTGCACCGCGGTATACCGGGGCATACAGGAAGGTACGACATCAACCCTTAGGACTTAAGCAGCTTGAAGGCTACAAACGCCCCGGTGCACTGCATTATAGTTTATATTGCTATCTTTGCACGCCTCTAAATCCTGTGATTCTGTTCCGATATTGATTGATTTTTTCTTTGACGTTGGTTTATAGTTTTCTGCAATTTTCCACTTTATACCGACATTCTACGAATTGTAGTTCAAAAGGTAATATCGTAATGACCTTGAAGGTCATACGATATTCATAAAAGTCATATCAAGGGTCATGCAAATTAGCATGTTCAAATATCCTAAGGCCACTTTGTAATCCTGTAGTCGTCACTGTAGCGAAATGCTGGCCCTGAGAACGGAATTACGTCTTGCCCTGAATATTGTTCTGATGTAGTAAAATCAGTAAAAATAAGGAAACCTCCTGACAGGTCTTTTTCCACAAGGATGTTAAAAACAATATTTAATTTTCAACCATTATATTTCTGGTCTTGTATACCAAAAAAAAAACGAAATACGATGTAATGGTGACATTACTTATTTTTTATATGTTTGTTTGTTTTATTTTATTTGTAATACTACAATAAAAACACAATTACAAGAAAAAAACATAAAAAAAAAACGGGATCAGCATAGTGTTGCTGGCATTACTAGACCCACCATTTTTGAAAGTGAAGTCATGTGACCTGGTTGAAATTTAAATATTGTGTTTAACATGTCCTTGTGGGAATAGACCTGTCAGAAGGTTTCCTTATTTTGACAATTTGTTCAGATGGTTAAGCTAATGGACAAACTTTAAGAGACTTTGCATCTCTTAAAATGTCTTTCCTCCTTTATATAGTAACCGTGGGTAAATGATTACTCCAGAATGAAGTATTTGACATAAATGGTGCTAAGAGTGGCAAAGCAACTAACAAAAAAAACCCATCAACTCCAGCAAGGGCAGCTTTAAGTTTAAAAGTAATGAGAACCTTCGAACTCACTTAGATGATATTCTCAAACTTTTTTTTAGTTTCAGCCGAAGAGAAACAAATTTCCGAAATCAAAACTTGAGCTATAATTTCACGACAAAAACCAGGGTTGGCAAGTTTTTGACATGAGACAGGTTTTATCCGGTTTTTACCATGGTTTTAACCGTCATGTCAAAAACCCCTTTCTGACACAGGTTTTTGACATGTCAAAAACTGTTAAAATACTCCACTGAAGCAAGAAGAAAATGTAAAAAAATACATAGAGAATTATAAAGATTGCAAACTGTTTACTGGTAAAGAAATTGACAAATTTTCAAATATGTTTCCACTCTAACAGGTTGCAATCTTAAGCCCTAATGTCAGAGTTTGTTTTCTATCTCTAGTAATTAGGTCTATTCAGTTAAAATAATCACAAGATGTGCGTCGTAGTCTGTGTGCTTATACCCAGCAAAGCCAATACTTAATTTTTTGAACAATCAGCCACTCGATCCACTTTCATAATCTCCACTCATTCCACAGCACAAACCTATGTGCTCCAAGCTACACCTAACAGACTGGGAGTTAAAATGGCAAAGAATCTTAGAAAATTTTTCAGACTGTTTAGGAACCCATTATTATTACATTTAAAACTAATAGCATTTGATGTTTTATCTCATGTTAATTAATAAAGAGTTCACTTATTGCCGTGCTACTTAAAACTGCTACTACAATTGATAGAATCTGGCAGTTCAATGTTGATTTTTGTGGTTTTCGAAACTTTTGATGGTTTTCGTCACTTTTTGACAGTTTTCGACGGTTTTCGTACGGTTTTCGACATGTCATGTCAAAAACTGGTTTTCGACGTCAAAAATCCAACCCTGACAGAAACCGAATATGTAGTGACGGCCAAAAACCGAACCCTAACCTACCCTGAGTATTAGCAATTAAATAAAAGATGAAAAGCAAGGATAAAATCATAAAATTAGATATGCTACACATTCAGCATGTGTATTAAAACCAATCACTTTGCCTTAATCTTTTACCCTCTCTGAGTACGAATTTGTAACTTGGACCACTAAAGGAAGCGAGGAACGAACTTCAGGCTTAGCTAACTCGGGAAGCGGAAGGCGTTTCGGCTTCACCAAAACGGCTTCTTTCAGTTTCGGGTAAAACCGAAAACACTGCCGAAACCAGCCATTCGGTTTCAGCCGAAACTAAAACTGGGCGGTAACTGCACGGCCAAAACCGAAACTAAAACCAATAAATATGTCAGTTTCGGTGCCGAAACCGAAATTCGGTCTATTCTATTAGAGATGCAACTGAAGTACGTCTCCTACAGTTGTCATGTTACAACTTTTATATTTGCGATCATCTCTTTCAGTATGCAATGCGAAGTTGGTTCTACATTGCATACTGCAATAAAACTTGTACAAAACAATGCAACAAAAAGCAGTGAGGTGAAGTCTCACCCCATTGCACTGTTTACATTAAAATGAAAAAGGTTTTGTATTATAACATTTACTTATTTTTAGAGTTTGATGTTTGCATTGATAAGATTTTCATCGGCAAGAGAGTAAGAACAATGCTGTTATTTATTCGACCACTCACCGAACAATTCTCACAACCCAAGCGAACACATTGATTGGCAACCATTTTTACTTACTGGATTTGTCAAGATTGGGGCCCTCTAAGCTAAGTTTGTTAGCGTTAGAGCTGTATAACTCTTATCTGGATGTCGAAATAGTAGTGTGAAGCAGTGTCTATATTCGTTGGCTCTATCTTTCAACGGCAGTCATCTGTGAAATATGACTTGCGTAAAATCAGTTTAATTACATCGGACGTAATTTTAATTAGCTTCATTCAAAAGTGTGATAAAAAATTAGCCTGGTGCACAGCTGGTATCACACGAGTAACATTTTGATGCTATTAACCAGTATTGCAGCAGTATTCACCAGACGATTACTCCATTCGCATCATATCACAGGTGTTTGTCAAGTGAGATTAAAAGTAGTTCATGGCATGTCAGTATTCCTGTCATTTCCTGTCAGATACAAACTCACTCATATGTTCGAATTTATTCGTAAAAGATTCCAAACTTATATGGTGCTAAGGTAAATAATTGTTTTGAGTTTTTAAAATTCCACAAACTTACATGTCAGGGTTGTTTATCAGTTGCATAAATACAGGTTGATTGGCTGGTCACCATACTGTATAAACCCACGGTTGATTGGTAAATAATGAGGGGGGGGGGAGATGAGGCTTAATGGCGCGTCGACAGCTTGGTCATTAGCGCCAACCTCAGTCACAGTGCAATGGTCCGGGTTGCCACTGCACCACACATTACAGAGATATTATTCAAACCCCTAATCTAAATCTTGTCATACGTCTGTACCTCCTGCAAAAATTGAAAAACACCGGACAGGAGGACAGGAGGTAAATAATGAGTGGGACAACAAAATTGTAAGACACAGTGAACAGAGGTTCAAAACTCATGAAAATTAAATTAAATTCTGTAGTGAAATTGAATGTGACTATCAAGTTCAAGAGATTTTACTACAGAATTCTTTTAGATTTTCCATGAGTTTTCAATGTATGTCCACCATGTCTTAGAATTTTATAATTCGTCCATTCATTATTTACCCATTACCCGGTACCCATTATCCGGTATATACAAGATGAGGGTGATAAAACAGAACCAACAAAAGCAACCTAAACCTGGATTTCTGTCATTGATATCCAGCCTTGCCATGTAAGTTTATGGCATTTTAAAAACAATTATTTACCTTAGCATTGCCAATATTTGGATTTTTATACAAACAAATCCGAACATATGCCTCCAGTAATGCAAGAGGTTGAATTTTCTGTAGTTCCAAAGTTTGTATAACACCAAGGATTCAAAGGAACTCGTGGAATCACTAAAGATGACAGAATGCATGCCCTGAAAGTCAAGAATACGTTCAACAGCCCAACTGAGTGCCAGAAGCTCCGCCGAAAACACAGTATCCTAATGCACGCCGACAGGAAATAGTCACTCCATCATGCACATGACACGCCTACTTCAGACGTACATTATTGAAAATTCACTTATAACCGACGTACCGATAATATACCCACCAAAACTCTTGCGAATACCTTGCCGGTGGACTAGAATTTTTGGAACGGTTACAAGACGAAATTTTAAAATTCCACCTTGAACACGCCAAGGCAGCCACTGTCATCTCCCCAACCTTGAGGTGGAGGGCATTTCAAAGGACATCTCCCAACAGGACTCCTGGGGCCTATCACAGAAATTATTCTTACCCACCCCATGTTTGACCATTCAGAAGTCTTGTCCAAAGTCCATGGGCCAAGCAGAACTGTACTGTACAGCACACAGATGCACTGCATACTGAATGGCTAGACTGAATGGCAGCTTCTGCCAGAGAATTGCCAAAGGTGGCTCCGAGACTTCAGCATAAAGGCTGACCAGTGGAGATGTCCGAAATGCCCCAATCGGCAAACTCACGCCACTGTGGGGCACATGGTATAACATCTGCAGGGTCGAGTCACCAGCCGAACCATAGACCACGCAAGTGTAACCAAGCTTGCTGCAGACAAGGGTTCAATACATTCACAGTATGATCCCCCGACAATACCCGCAAGATGTTGAGGAGGACCTGGAAAACCTTCCGTGGCAACCAAGACAACCTACAATCGAGCACCAAGCCAAGGAAACATGTCTGCGGTACGACGGGAATCTCCACTTTTCCCAAGCGTACGTGAGAATCTGGGTGCAGTGTCCACTGATGGCAAAAATATACACACAACACAATGTTTTCTGCGGGAGCCATCACAGACTGGCCAGATCAGGACTCTGTTAATCATTAGCTGCAGGTCTGCAAGAGAACTACCCAAAAGCGAGACTGAAGTCATCAACAAAAAATGACTGGAAAACTGCAGCTTTATGGGCAATGCTGGAGATTCAAACGTCAAAAAGAGTGACACTGAGAATGCATTCATGGGGTACACCATTCTCCAAATAAAACCGGTAAGAAAAAACCATCCCGACACGAACGCAGAAAGAACAGCCCAAAAGGGAGTTGATTGGGAAAGTGGCATCCATCGTCTCTAGTTATACTTGTAGAGGTCACAGGGAACCTCGTAGTCTTAGGCCTTTTCCAAATCAAAGAAGACTTGAACGAGATGCTGACGCAGGCAAAATGACCCTCACATCTGGTTCATGGAAAACCAGATAATCTATGGTTGTCAAACTGCCGAAAGCCACACAGGGATGCAGATAATACTTCCTGCGACTCCAGCACTCAAACCAACATGTCACTGACCAGCCGTTCGGTAATTTTACAGATGCAGTTAGTCATTGAAATTGGGCGATTTAATTGGAAGGCGAACATGGGTCTTTGCCCAGTTTCACAACTGGGATTACCATCTTCCATCCAGTCGGAATAGAGCCCTCTGCACACACGTGGTTGAACATCGCCAGCAAGAACTGCTGAGAGGCTAGAAACTGATGTTTCAACAGCTGATAGTGGACATCATCAGGGCAAGTTGCTGAGTGGCGAGACTTGGGCAAAGCTGAAATGAATTCCTGCCTGGTGAATGGTAGCTTGTAATCTACCAGACTATCAGAATGAAAGCCATCAGAATCACCCTTCAAACTAAGGTTATATAAGCACAATTGATTGCCTCTGGAAGCCGGTTTTTTTTCTTGTCTAATCAGCTGTGCTCATACACCTAGATTTAGTGAGGAATGACTTTCCACCCAATACTGCAGACAAGGGTTCAATACATTCACAGTATGATCCCCCGACAATACCCGCAAGATGTTGAGAACCTGGAAAACCGGCTGTGTTGGTATATTAATATGTCAATACTTTTCCACCCCACCCTAAAATCGAAGTAAGAAGTTGTTCATCGCTGAATTCCATGTAAAGGCACCACTGCTGGAAACCTTGGAGCTTGCTTCCCACTTTCCAGTTTATCAATGAATGGAGCAAAAAATAAGCTCTCCAATGCGAAGCAGTCCATGCACGTGTTCACGCGTCATATCCCGTACGAAGTGATAATTTTATTCTTCAGTTATTTTGTGGCTAAGTTGCAAAGTGAAACAAATGGCCTGCCTGAAAGGCCGTAACAACCAACAAGAACATGACCAAGTTTTCATCTTGGTGAAAATGAGAAATTCAAAACAACAAATAAAACCGCTTGGCAAAGTAGAATCACCTACTGGCGATCTACCATCTTGGAAATTCGAAATCAGGATCTTTTCATGTGCTTGTGGGTTGTCGTGGCCGTTCAAGAAGGCAATGATGATTTTACTGGTTTCGAAAAAGTAACCGCCACTTCGCTCAGGGAAAGGGAACATATACTTTCAAAAGGTTAAGCAACTGAATATAGGAAGTACTGGAAAACAATGCGTGGGCCGTACAAAAGTGCTTCATGGGCAGCATACATCCTCGGGCCGTAGGTTGGGAGCCGCTGCCATAGACCATCATGATAAGTTGAATGAAATTCTAAGAACTATAATTCAGGGTGCAATCCACTGCTATACCTTTGAAGTTAACATCAAGGAAAACGTTAAATCACAGATTTTACTTCTGATACCACGTGACAAACGAAAATTCCTGAGAGTGATTTCTATTCTAGGACATCACTACCTCTCGCTTGTTTTAAATTAAAATTTACTAAGGCCATTATTTGGTACATTCCTGTAATTTACGTCTCCTTATTTTGTTTGAGCATCACAATCTCATTATGAGTTAACTGACCATATTTTGTTCAAGTAATTCGTTGATATCTTGATGCAGCAACATAACGATTGCATAAATTATACTCAGCCCAATCTCACGGAATATTTTCCAGGCCACACACTACGTTTGCTCAGCTTCACAGCCGTCCATAATTGTGCATTCCACGTGTTAACTTGACATCGATAAACTTTAGGCCATGACATCAACGGTGTAATCACAGCACAAAAGCCTGAAGTTCAACTTTCCCAGAAATGAAAAGCGTACTTGAAAAGAAAATCTGCAAGCCATATAAGCAGTAATAAAAAAAATGGTGAAGAGTCGCTCGCCATTCTTTTAAGGCAGTATTATTTCGTTCTGAAAGACAGCGTGACAGAGAGCGGTTTCAAATTCAACTTTAAGCTGTTTGAATTCAGCACCCCCTTGAGGTTCCTGGGTGGCCAAAGAACATTCCTGTTGCGTCGTCCAAAGTTCATGTGTTTGCCCATATTCTTCTCAACGACTTGTGCTTGTGCCTCTAATTCCTTCTCAGCCTTGCTGGTAGGATGGGTGCAGTCTTGCTTGTCATCGTCGTTTCCGCGAGCCGCAGCATCGTCCGAGCGTGTCTCGAGCCGCATCCCGTACTACCTCGGCGGTAATTCCGTCTTCCTGCTCTCGCCTCGTTTACATTCCAATGCATGGAAATGTACACAAATGGCGGCCGGATGTGGAAGCCTCAATTCTCCCGAGGCACGAAGAGCAAGACTGATTCTGTGGGTCGATTTCTCTGTTTGCCTTGTGAGTGAGACAGGCTGGCACTCTTCTCGTCGCCAACGAACGCTGACATTGCTCCACTTCTCGTCTTCGAAGTAGGGCTTGACGAAAATGCTAACAAAAAAAAAACATTATTAAACGGTAAATTTGTGTGAACGAAAACTGAAATTGTGAATGTGCTGGAAAATACATATATGTGTATTAATGGTATCCAGTAATGGTGTGTACTTATTCCGCAAAAAATAAAACTGGTATCGTCAAACGGATCTGGATGATTGATTTTTTTTTTGACGTCTTCGAAAGTGAGAAGAACGATGGAATTACACTGAAAGGGACGTTTTCCACGATGTATCAAACAAAGAGTCGAACTTCAAAAAATTGGAATCCGGTTCGAGTTACGGCTCAACTCTGAATAGTGTGCAGGTTTAGTACCGGTTTTCTGAGCAAATAGAAACTATAGTTCGATTCAAAATGGTTCTAACTGGTTCAAAACCGGTTCGAAAACCAGTTTTCAAATTACTGGGGTTTTTTTTTGGAAGTGCCTTTTACAGGTACAGACCTGCAAACAAATGGTTTTTAATAATAATTAATAATATTTGTTTTTCATAAGAAACGTTCCAAACTATTTTTATCTTTATATTATACTTGCAGGGGAGCGAAGTTTAAGGATATTCTTATTTTTTAAGAACTAGTCCACAGGAATTTTTTGTTTGTTTTAGTTTTCTTCCCAATTCTAAGTTTCTTTGACGTAAGGAAAACAGAATCATAACGTCCGTTCCATTAAGTTAGTTTGGCTGAAACTCGTTTCGTTCCTAAGCAAATTATTTCTGAAGGTACTTCGTTCTCCACAGATCCTGAATACGTAACCCGAAAATCATGAACCAGACTGTTTTCAGAAGTGTACATTCGTGTCCACGACTATTAAAATTTCAAATCTTTATCTTCTTTCCTCTGAAGGTCCGTGCTCTGAAACACTTGAGGTCCAAGGATCCCCCAAATTATAGCACTTCTTCCAAACAGTATTTTTAGAACAGATGTAGGTGATTCATGATCAATTAACCGGGGATAATTTTAGTTTTGCGAAAACAGGGCAATTCCATGCCAAGTACAGGTGAGAGACGTCACGAGTAGGATAGCCACGAGTAACTTCACTCCCCACGAGTAGTGATTCTGTCCAGACAAGGCAAGAGAGAAACACCTATTTTTGATCTTGTTTCGACTCCTATACTTGCAATATTGATCTTGTCCTGGTACCCACATTCTCGATCTTGTCTTTATATGGCTCGACTTTTTTTTACCAATAAAATTCATTCAGTTTTGTAAATTTGCAGTTAATAATCGATTAGATACAGTACCTTTAAGCGCACTTTCTTATTATGCGGTCAAGTAGGTCTATGCGCATTAGTAAAACTGAGCCTACCTCTTCCCCTGTCCCCACCCCACACCGTTGCCATGACCACACACGGGCAGATTAATTCATGACACAGGTTAATTACGTCTGGGGCCCTGGCCTGGACAAGTTCAGAATAGGAAGAGGAAACTTACATAGTTCAAAAATATATATATATTTTAATGGGAGTTCGTGTGTTTAGCTTAAAAGGTTCCTTGTTGTTTATGAACTATGTTCGTACCTACATAGGCATGTGTTGCGCTTTCCCCTGCATACAGAGTCTCTGTAGGAATGGGTAAGGAGCTACGAAGCACAGTAAATACTTCACGAAAGCGTGCTCACTACCAACAATTGATATACATTATAGGCTTTGTCAGTAGTGCCGCTTCTTAAGGTAGTTTGAAACGACCGTAACTGTAAACAAAACAGCAATCTTGTTCTTGACAGTTCGATTTTTTACACTATTCATGACAACATGCATCCATTAGCGAAAAAAGCAGAAGTAATGTACTATACAGCAGGTCGTGCACTGTTGAACGAAGGATATGCAAATTTGGCCAAAGTTGTTCGTTTACGGAGGAAATGATGTCAGTACCAGGACGCGTGTATCATACGCTAATTCTGTATGCAACATATTTTCGATTCAATGTGCTGCTGCTGTTGCTGCTATAGTGCAGCTAACGAGGGCAGTAGCGAATGGCATTTGGTTGGGGGAGGGAAACCCATTTTGCCAACTCTTCTTTCGATTTTGTCAGTAAATTACAGTCGCGCAGCCAGAAAAGTACAGTTGAAAAGGTCCAGAAAACCCAGTTAGGGGCCCCGGAATCTGAATCCTGAATCATTTGACGCTATTTTAATGCTTAATTCAGTTTCGGTGGTTTTTCTTCAGGATGGCAAGTTTCTCAAACACTTAATTACTCTAAATTCTGTTTATTTTAAGACATTTTATTTGCAAATAAAAATAATCGATTTTAGTTTAAAATAATTTGTGGGAGCAAAGCGAGGCCGAAGGCCGAACAGAGCTCCGTTTATGAATACACTCCAATGCAATCTTTGTAATCGCATCACGCTATAACGACTGCATCAATTAAAACCAGAATTTGTACATTGATAGTGGTATATGCACCAGGAGACGGTTTGTAAAACAAATTTAAATCACGCATGTTGTTGAGAATGCCATCCAGCTACGCGCTAGAAAAGCAAATGGACAAAGAAACAAGATACGATGAGCAACCGAAAAGAGCTACAACGCTGTCGCCAATGCACTTACAAACCTCTGTCCCATGTATTGTTTCAACAGTAAATTTTTTAATGAATGTTGATGCAACTTTAATTTATAGTGTGATTAATAATAGCTTCGCACCATTTCGTCGACAGTGTAGCTGATGCAACCCAAAAGATGAGTCACACCGCTCTTTCCAATGCAAAACGGATTTAGCGTTTAGCTAAACCTCGTGGGGTTAGCGTTACGGCACCACCGAGCGTTAAATATTTTTGAACAGTGAAGACCTGATCGAAACGCAGTTCTGATTGTGCCTATATAACTATAAATAATCAGGGCCATCGAAAGTCTTACTTAAGATGTATAATTCACAACAAAGTCTAAGCCTGTTACGAAGTCAAGGACGAAAACGAGCCACGTATTCGAAAACTGAAAGGATTTTCTGAAAAAGGTGAACCAGAACGTTTACCTGGTGCATGCAATATTCGGGACCAGTAAAGCATATGCAATACGGAAATTGCGATGTAAAGAGATAAACAAATGACCAATATTAAAGAGCCCTTTTCAAAAACGACTGCTTCACCCTTACTATTGAAATATTTTCCTTTACGTTCGTTATTTGTTTAGTGACAAATTTAGGATAAACTATAATTGAATTTTAGCGACGTATGTTAATTTGTGATTGGGCTTCTTTCTGAATTGCACGATGAATGTTGAAATAAAAAAAAAACTCAATTAAGGAACAACAGTAAGAATAAGCCCTCGTCCATTTGGGAAGTATTGTTGTATGTGTTGATGAATATTATTTGTTGTCAGAAGTAACTTACTTTACAGTACGAACGATTTGCTCATGTAATGAAAAAGACTAAAACCCTAATTTAAAAGAAAAATAACTCAAAATTTGAGCAATACCAACAAAGTGCATAGCTCAGGACTCACTGTAATTTTTACACAAATTTAGTGATTAAGACACAAACCAACAATGCCATGCAAGCACCCTACTGTTGTCCTGATCGAGTTGCTTTCCTGCCGAACAGTAAGCGTGAAATAAAGTCCTGTGGCCCACAAAGTATGTGAAGCCTGCTTAGAAACAAACAGCAACTGACATACTGATGACTCGACACCAGCTCGACACAATCTGCTACATTACACGTACAGTCAGAACGGTGCTGCAAACTACAGCTTATGATGCAAGTAGGCATAATTTAGTCGCTGTGGTCATCTAGAAAATAAAACTAAAGTTATCCGTCCCTCAGGTTAACATTTCTGATTTTGTTTCAGAGCTGATCACGGTTACTGAATTACGCAAATTTGCATATTCTGCCAAGCCATTACCTATGCGTGGTGTACGAAAGACTCTGACAGAACTGTTCGGCAGGAAAGCCACTCGGCCAGCACAACAGAATGGTACTTGTAATTTCCGTAATTCCTAAACTAGCGTACCGAATTTCGTTCCGGTTTTTGCAATGGCCATGCCTTGCCAATGTCTACAAGTTTCTTATTTAAACTGAGGTTCTACGAAGCATGGTTAAAAAGTTAGCATCACGATGACCTTGAACATGCGTCAAGGTCAGTGATAGATACCTGATTAGTTGGCCACCCGTTCGCCTACGTACCATGCAAAGTTTCATTATCCTAACATTAACCAGCTTTGATTGCCAAGGGTGGCCCTTCCTTTCTGCCCCACCCTAGGCCTGTATAGTTAACATACAACGTTACTTTTTTTTTATAGTTTTTAATGTTTTATTAGTAAAACCTTGTTGTTATTCTTATGTTACATCATTTTTGTCAGGTTGCAAGTCTCTGCTGAAGAACACCGCCTCCATACCTTCGAAAAATAATCTTCTCTTACACCAATTATTATATGTCTGTGAAGAACTTGACAGCTGAACAGAAAATAATGAAATTACATTAGTTACTTGACGCTAATCACCATAACTTTACCTGGCCTTTGCAAGTTGGCTGCGACTGCAACAAAAGTTATCATCTGTTTCTCCCCAACTCTTCTTAATAAGTGGAAACCGTTTATTTTTCACCTCCTCATCAAACTCGATGTTAAGTAGAACCCCGATTTCCGGCTTGAAAACCGAGGGCAACCCATTTTTTGCTGTCGGAAGTACAAGCATTGGAAGGGCATTCGTATTGCAGGATGAAAATAAAAAATTAAAGAGAAAAAAGACTAACCAAATTTCCTTGTTTTATCTCATGCTCGGCATCTAACGTTAACTTCCCTGCACTTGCTTTGCCTTCCTTGAAGGCAGACAGACCCCGTCACGGACTGTAATCGTCAATGAATTGCGGAAATCCATTAGCAGGGGTCCCGTCGTAAAGCTTGCATTCAGAGGACGTAATTTCCGGAAGATTCCTTGGAATACTCCCGCTCTCGTGTAATGGATTTAGAGTAATCTTCAATTAGAGCTCTATGTTTACTCCCTGAAACTTCCGGAAGCTCTTAGCATCATTGGAACAATTTCTCGTCAGATGGCCTTTAGAACTACCCTTAATTACAAGCCAGAATTGAAGGTATGATTTTGTGAACCAGTGACAGTCGTCTCGTCGTTTATGGGCGAAAGTATTGCTAACTTAACCTGGAATATACGTGAACGTCTGTTGTTCCTTGCAGTAATACGGAACTTTACTTCATCTGACTGTTTTTTTTTCTTTTTCTTACCATCATAGGTCTGTATTGTCAGACAGTAGCAATGGAAAATGCTAACTGTTGCTTTCTCCCAACCTTTGAATTTAAACATGCAAAAGTAGACGAGTGGTTTTCATCTTCATGTTTGAGATCTGATAGTCGAACTTGTAAGCGTAACTGTATTAAGTATGTTTTGTATCTGAAAGGTTTACCTGTAATTAGAATCATTTTTCAGCGAGGTTACTTTCGTCGCCATTGTTGCACTAATTTTTTGTGTATCTTAGAGCAATTGATTTGAGTGGTTACATCCAAGATGGAGGACAACATACCATTTCTTTTTCTTTTTGAGGTTGTTCTACGTGTTTACAGCCGCTATATTGTGATCCTATATTTTCCGTGTCCAAGCTTCATCCGAGGTCAACGTTTGCTTTAATTAGCATGCTGTATTGTCTCTGCTGGATGTAGTGTGATTACTGTTTGTTTTTCTGTTTTCGTCTTGATATATTTATGTGATTATTAGTTGATCAGACAAAGACAACAATTTTTTCTTTGTTTTTGTGCGACTCAATTTTATTTAAAATTTCTTGCTTGTTAACTGTGGGTGGGGGTAACTGCATTTTTTACTGCACCCCCAATTAATTTCTATTCACTCACGCATCTTCATGTACAATAATACCAAAAGCTAACTCATCGAAACCATGTCTGAAGGAATTTACACTAAAACATCCATTGTGGAAAACAAGGGCGAGTACAGCACAGCCAGAACAAAAAAAAACTTTTCCTCAGATTTAATCTCATCCTGATAGAAACTAATCAAACTGTTACCTGACCGGTTCAGCTTCTTGCTTTGGAATGCTAGCCCTAGCTCTTAACGATGACTATCCATATAGTTCGCTTCGCTCACTCCATTGGCGTTGATCAATGCTTCATATAATTTCTTTGATTCCAAGAGCATCACAGAATCGCTGTGCTGATTATTTCAACGCAAGCCAATTGCAATTGTTGCAAACAGTTCGTTCATCACATTCCTCAGCACGTCTGCATTTCACCTATACACATTCAAAACATACGATTTGTTTATTCGTGCGTTTGTACGTCTTCTCCTCCAGAAGTAATCCCCTACGAAGGTGAGAGATGAAAGATTGAGAGCAAATCGAAACACACATTAAAAAGATTTAGTTTTCGTGGAAATCGCTCGCTTTGCTCGCTCAATCCACGCACTTCCGTGCTTCAGAAGCACGAATGTTTGACAGGTTTTTTAAATCAGGTCTACGGGTCTGATTTTTCCAGGCATCAAGTCAGCTGATACAAAACCAATTTTAAGATCTATATGTTGTATGCTGCAAAATACGTCGGCCTTTTTGGTTATTTTTTGCGTGCATCCTTTTCCACACCATCTCAGTAGGTAACTAATAGTTTCAAGACGGTTTGTTTGTCAATAATTTTAACCCGTGCATGTACAAACAATGACGTCATGAAAAACATCAAGATAGTAAAAAAAAAAAACTTTGACGTTAGTTTTTCAGGTTCTTTCGCGTATTTGAGGGTCATATTATCAAGTTGCAGCAATGAAAATAGGCCTAACGGTTGCGCAATTTAATTATCTTTCATTTGGTCCTACTACCAGATAATAGGTGCCTTGGTTCCAGATGAGTACATGTAGGAACACGCACGCACATCTTACGCCTTAAATGATGTAGATAAGAAGATTATTTATTTTGACAAGATGGCCAATATTATCAGAATGTTCGAACAACATTATTTACGACTTGTGGTCATACCCTTTCGGTGCCGATCACTTAACCGGCATTTTATGGTGAAAACCGCTTTATTGACAACCACTTTACTAATAATTGCTTTGCCGTCACAATAATTTTACTGATAATTTCTTTACCGACAGGGCTATTGTAACAACAGCTATTTTTCCAACTTATATTTTGCCAACACTCTAGGAGTTAAACACTAAACTACGCTGAAGTTGTAACAGCTTTTTTTTTTTTAATTGCAGTGTTTATAATGATAAAATAACTAAAACTCAATATGATGTTACCAATACATATTACTGCCAATATATTGTAACTGCTACCGTAAGGGGACAGATTGTTTGTGGTTCGTAGAACCCTTCTAATATTGACACGTTGCGGGCAGAAATTTTAGTTCACCAATCGCGTCTGGAGGGCACCACCAACTCTGAACTTGGAAGTTTGAATTTGCGTTTGAAATTTGCTGGTCGCAGGTTGACCTTTAGATTCAGCATTCTTCTATTCAGACGATATATCAGTCCAGTTGGGTAAACGTACAACATACCAAAACGACGGTGGCTGCACCCAGTAAAGATGAAAAAGCACTACTGATCTTGCCCCGGAGGAGAGTCGTGAAAAACTGAGTAACAACTGATCGTATGCTGCCCGGCTGATGATCACAGTACAAAACGACCGTTTGACGTTTGTTTGACACCAGTAGAGTAGTCGAAAGGTGGTGAGTAAAGTCCATTGAGTACATAGCGCATTTATCCAATCAATCGAACTTCAAAATCAATACAGCCACAAACCTATAACCCCTAAGCGTGTTTCACTTTACTTTAGGTAACTGGTCGAATTTCAAGATTATTACAGTTTGCGATGCTTATCGTTTTGCCACCATTTCTATTTGGTATCGTCCACACGTCTTGTAATACACAGTTAATACGAATTCAGAAATAATCTTTCCTAATAGCTTTCTTTTTATTTATTTAATAAATCGATCGGTAAACTTTCTAACATTTTTTTCCAGTTTATGGTGAAAAAACGTTTGTAAAAGAAGTCTAAAGTCAATTGTATGGCGGTAAAATAAAAAACCTGTAGGAGAAGCAGCCTATATCTATAAAATAATTGTGTGAGTAAATGTGTCAGTAAAACAATTGTTGATAAACTCAGCCTGCCAGTGCTGTTGTTCTGCACCAAACATTTTCCATAAGGAGGTGCAGGATTCTCTGAGCAATGCCACTAGAATTACAGCAGTAGTATTACTCTTATTGTAGCAGTGGTATTCAAGTATAAAATTTCGTAGCTTTTCGAATTAGATATGCGTCAATAGTGAACAATTATGACTTTACTGACTGTTCTGTGATCGGATATTTTGTCTGTATATCAGTGTATCTAGTGTCAGGGTAATAGCAGTAACGTCTCTTGTAAAGTCCATGTATTGCTTAGGTAGGGGGAAGAACAATGGTAGGCGGCTCCACTTCTTTTATTCCCGGCACATGCTTGGACATATTAGGAACCTCTACATCTCAGTTCATTCATGGAAGCCAACTCAGCCTCTGACACTTAACCTCCATCATTCAGATGTCAGGAGTGCCTAACCCCATTTAAGACCATCTCGCAAGCCTCCCCTATATCTGTAATAAACGTAGTTGAACGCTACAATGAACTGTTCCATACATTTACTAGTGGTACAGGTTGGCTACCATAACGTGTGCATCTGACCGATGAATCTAGTAACCAAATTTAGACCAGTACAAGCCATTAGTCTGCTGAACTTTGATCTTTTTTCATTAGTTTAACACTTTCCTTTACTGTTGAAATACAACATAGTTATCAATTGAATTTTCCCAAAACAAAGCATACTGTCATCTCACAACTATTGTCACTGAATAATGACTGGCAGGAACAATTCCTCCATTTCTTCTGCGGTGAAGCTTTGTATTTGCTAGAACGTTTTCTTCTTACCATCTGTAGTAATCTCATTCGAAAAATTAGAACTATAGTAATGCTTAGCGTTTGGTATTTTAAATAAATGTTGAGCGGTGTTTTATACTTGAATTAGTTGTACATTAAATATCGTACGAATCAGCTTCTGATTTCCATCCTATTCCATGAACATTTTCCCCAAACATATTCACCGGTGCACGTAATACAGTATCAGATGATTGAACAGAGTTGCTCTGAAATTGTAGCTCTGAGATTGCTGAGCAGAATGCACTGTGTTCATTTAGAAATGTCCCTACCACGACTTGTTTTCCTTGTAAAGTGTTTGAATTTCTCGAACCCGTCATCGACACTAAAGTGATAAGGAGAGTAGAGATAAGGGAGGTTGGGGATAAACAGTGGGTTGAATTAATGAATCAGTTAATTCAGTGTATTAAAAATGTGCTCTCATTGAAATAGGAACTTAGCACTTCAAATGGACTGAATGGCTTTCATGAATACTTAGCTTTGGACGAGTTATTGGTAGAATTAAGTCAAATTTGTTTTTATTATTTTAAAGAGATTATACTTTATCTTCATCACCAGAAAGATACTATTTGTTCTTGGTAGATTGGGTTTATCCAGCTTAACCTCTGGAAGTAAAGAGGGATAGACAGTGGAAAACGATATACAAAAAGGAAATTTGAGTAAGTTGAGTTTGGGAACTTTTTTGGACATAGCTTCGTTCGTCTTTCTATGCCGAAAAATATTTACATTATTACCAACAACGCAGTATTTTTTGCCTGTATTTGCAGACCGTTTACATAACTGACGTCGAATTTTTTATTTCCACCTAATGTTAATCTGTAACCTCACTGCCGCTAAATTAACACTGATCAACTGTGTTGTTTTAAATGCCAACACGGATAAACTGGGGCCAATAGGCATCTGAACCACTGGTGCCGAAGCCGAAATAAAAGCTACTGTTTGAGCGAAGAATGTAATCTATTTGCAACTAGCTGTCTACTTGGACGATATTTTCCGGACCGCAACTTCAGTTGAATCACGTTGGAAATCTTTAATCACTGTGCTGAATCAAATGATGATTTGTGCAATACTGAAAAAAAAGGTTAAAACCAGTAAGCTTGGCCCGTCAAGCAAACTTGCTAAACTACGTAACACGAAAATTAATATTTAGCACAAAAACAAGGCCAATCCCTCACCAGAAACTTTGTTTACCTATAAAACCTGCAGAAAAAAGCATTCAGCTTTGGCAGAAGAGTTACTTTGTATGCAAGAAATTAAAAGAAATCAAAGGTGAAAATTATTCCACTATTAAAAGTGTCCAATACTCTCGTCATTGAATATTCCAAAAATGCACATCTTTTAATATTAAACACAAAACTGGCAATTGGTAATTATTCCACCATTAAAAGTGTCCAATGCTCTCGTCATTGAAGATTCCAAAAATACACACTTCTTAAACGAAGCAAGCAGTCTGCATTAAAGACTGCTTGCTTCGTTTACCCTTTACCTTATGTTTTCTTCTTTTTTTTTACACACTTCTTAAATATCGTCAATATCTTCGATATCGTCTTAAATATCGTCAATAGTGGCATAATTCTACCATTTTACTACTTGCTAACAAAAATGACAGGGTCTGTAACGACTTTTTTTCCTAAAAAAGTTGTTCTGGAAACCCTTTTGTCTATGAAACCAAGCCATTCCATTGGTCCTGATGGTTTTTACAAAGAAATTCCGTACGAAATCTGTACTCCTTTGGAAAGTATTTTTTCATCCTCAATGCAAACTGGCGATTTACCAAGTTGCTGGCAAACTGTTAATGTTGTCCCCATTTTGAAGAACAGCAATCCTTCTGGCCCTCTTAACTACCGGCCTATTACACTATCACTGTATGTTGCAAAACGATGGAGAAAATTATTCACAAAGCAAAGTTCACCCAACAGCATCATACCCTCAACGCAGATCAATTTGGATTTATGCCAGGGCGTTGCATCATCTTACAACTCTTTAAAGCCCTCGATGTATGGTGAGGTCTTCGATAAAGATCTTCCAACTGACGGTATTATGATTGATTTTACCAAGACTTTGGAGTCTGTTGTTCACCAAAAAGCTATTATACAAACTGCATCGGTATGGCTTCGGCGGTAGACTGCTTACTTGGGTCCGATTTTTTTTTTTACATTCGTACTCAGTGTGTTGCTGCAAGTTTACACATGCTGCTGTTATCAGTGGTGTCTCTCAGGATTCTATGTTATTTTATTACTTAGTTCTTAAACGACCTTGCTTCTAAACAGGAGAGGGCTGACCTTGATAAAATTGCTGATGTTGTAAATTTGTGCCCATTATTGATAACGATGACCATCTAAATCTGAAAGCCGCTACTATACGGATTCTCTGATTAGGCTGGCGAATGGCAACTACCCTTTCAGCAGGCAAATGCAATGTCTTCCATATTGGATTTAATAAACGAGGCTTGAAAGCTGACCTTGCCTAACTTTAAAAATTCTGCATGGCTACCTTAGTTATGACTTTCCATTCTTCGACTTTGATAGTAGGACTATATAATACAGGCCATGCTTTTCAACTGATACATCTCAGATCCCAACTAAACTGTCTTTCTTCGCAGTTCGTATTGTCCCATTGTGGAACTTTCAGTCTTCTGTGCAGCCGAAATGGCTGAGAAGACTATAGCAACGATTTTGTCCGTCCATCCGTCGTCTTTTTCAGTTCCAGAACGGAGCCAGACTGTCACCATTAGTTTCAGCGTCCAAAAATTAGTTTAAAGGAATAAAAAAAAGACGGAAGTATGAAATGGCAGTGGCCCACAGGTGACCGGAAGTGGCCGACAAGTGAGCCCATTATCTATGAATTGGTACCAGGAAGAGTCAGACGGTTTTCACCATTAGATTCGGCGTCCAAAAATTAGTTAAAACAATAAAATAAACACTGGAAGTATGAAGCGGAAGTGGCCCACAAGTGGCCGGCAAATCAGCCCATCATCTATGGAATGGTACCAGATAGAGGCAAACGGTTTTTACCATTCGATTTTACGTCCAAAAATTAGTTAAAACAATAAAATAAACACTGGAAGTATGAAGCGGAAGTGGCCCACAAGTGGCCGGCAAATCAGCCCATCATCTATGGAATGGTACCAGATAGAGACAAACGGTTTTTACCATTCGATTTTACGTCCAAAAATTAGTTAAAACGATTAAAAAGGAACCGAAAGTATGAAGCAGAGGTGACCGGAAAGTGGCGGAAGTATACAGAAGACCGGTTGCAACTAGATAGTCGCTGCAGGCACTTGTTTGCGTAGTAGTGGTGGTAGTTAATTTCATGCCTACTCTTTTAAGGTGACTTATGGATTGCGTTATGGCGCCCTGCCTTCGAGTTTCAGTTTTTCTTAACGGTTAACGGTTACCGATTAGTCCCCCAAGCTCACATTTTTTATCTTGTTTCAATTGGCACAGGGCCTCTGGCTTTATGCGTACCTAAATTTTAGTTCATAGTGCATCCATTCGTGTTATTTTTACTCAATTTAATTAACAAAGGGACTCTGGCTCTGTGCACACCTACCACTATCCACCCTTTATACCAGTCTTACTTTTAATAATACCTTTATTCGTAAGAAAACGAATTGGTCCAGAGATGGGCTTGACAGCCACTGACACCAGGCCTAAAGTAAGATTGCACAACAAAAAAAGTAACATACCCTGTGCTCAAGAAAATAAAATGCAGTAGTTACAGTAAAAATAAAATGAAGCTATGAAAAATTGACAGGTCTAAAGGAACCCCAGTTGCCAAGTTTCACATGGCATAAAATGAAAGCTTTTATCATAAACAGAAACATGGACGTGCCATAACCGTGTAGCAAAACTGTTTCCTTTGTAAAAACTGTTTCCTTTGTAAAAACTGTGTCCTTTGTAAAAACTGTGTCCTTTGCAAAACTGTATCCTTTCTTTTGAGTCCTTTTCAGACCTGTGTGCTCCTGCACCTAACATTTTATTTATTTACTTATTTAGTTATCCACAATGCACTCTGTTTAAGAAAATGTCTCGTAGAGAAATACGTAAACTTGCTTTAAAACCATATTAAGTCGATATGACTCGAAAAGTATAACTAAAATGAATACCGTAATATAGAAACCGTTCAATTAAAGCCACAACATACCGTTTAAAAAAAACAACGGTGCTAGAAATTCTATGCCGAAACCGAGCAATTTCAACAAAACCAAGCTCTTTTGAGCGGAAAAAAACGACTTTAAGAATTTTGATGCTTGTGTTTTTTTTTTCCCTTTCACTCTGCCATTCGTACTGACAAGATCTGTGCCTCACATTGACGCGTCTTAAATGCAAAGAAGTCGCTGCAGCTGCGAGGCTTCTGGCTTTTACACCCCCTGCGGCTGTTCTGGCACATTAACATGCAATCTACGGTGAGGGGTTCTGCTCCTGTACTTTCTTCTGATGCAATTTTGCAGAGGGAAGTTCTTAATAGTAATTCGTATGCTCGTGCCGATCCGCACGCAAATCGGTGGCGACAGTCCAAAAGAAATGTTCCAATAGTTCTTTATCCCTAACTGACTGGGGAAGAAGAACAGGACAAGACGTCCGTCTCCTTTCCTGCGTACTCATCCTACCTTGAAAAATTTTTCGGTTTTGGCAGACAAGTTTTCGTTCTGCATCGATCGGGGAGTATGTTTGGATGAGAATTTTACTGTGCCGCAAGTGGCAGCATTCGAGTTTGCCGGTCGAACACCAATCTGATAAGGGTGGTGAGAAGAAAAGTGGCAGTGCAGTGCTGGTGGATGTGAAGCGAGGCCAACGCTTTCTTTTCTTTTTTTTTTTCTTCTTGCCGGGCCGGGCGCATCACGCATCAAGGCTTTCCACTCAAATGAACAAGTTGACGCTAGGTCATAGATGCCGTCAATTCGACAACAAAACTGCCAAGCAAAGAAAGAAAAGTTTCTCTAAAACTTTTGCGTGACTTTAACTTTGAAGTTAAGGTATTCGACCCCTAGTATTTCTGAAGCAAAATAAGGTGTGCGCCTTGTTACATAGACTGAAATGAGTTATAATTTTTACACGCAAAGAGAGAATTCGGATTTTCTAGACTGAATTTCGATTTTCTGTGTCTGTTTGTTTGTCTGTGTGTATATTTTTCTATTTGGAAAACGAACACGTTTTGAATTTTGGTTCTGATTTAGTTCAAATTTCGTTTTGATTTGGTTCTGATTTGGTTCAAATTTGGTTCAAATTTCCTGACAAGGGAGCTTTGGTTCGAAGATGAAATTCCTGCCTCAAATTTTAGGGGTGGGGGCCGACTTCGAGGTAGAACGCTGGGCAGAAATCATACAAGTGGAGCAGCAAAGCACTTCCCTGTGGAGCAACGGGCAGAAATCATATAGGTTTCAACCCTGTAAATAAAGATAAGAAATAAAGATAAAGATAAGTATTGTAGTATCTCTGGCTAGGCCGAGTAATAGAGATATTCAGAACAGAATTATATGCCTAGCATTTTATACGTCATCCATTTTACAATTTAATACGATAGTAATATTTGACAAGTGAATGAAATATCTTTGTGTTATTAGTAATGCAGCAACCATAGCAGCAGGTGTTAATTAAATAGTATACATTTTCAACGGTTGAATAACCTGTTCAAAGTATACTTATCTCTCCCCTCACACAAAAGAATAAAAAATAGAGTAACTACGTCCATGTCAAAGTGGCACTATCACCAATTGAAAGCAGGTAGAATCTGGCAACATCTAACGCTATCCAGTACTATCTAACACTTGCTTACACCAAGCGAAGGAATGCACAACGGCATATCTTTTAACGAAACAAACAAGCAACGACCTCCTTAATTATTGTGTGAAAATTTGGTACGTCCTCGTGCACCTGGGAACAAGCTGTAAAGGTTAACAATACCACTGCCACTAGATGGCGCCATGGTATTTTCGTTCGTTTTTCAATCGGTGATCGTGCCACTTTAAGACATGAAACATGAAATGATGAATAAGGTAATTGCCATACACCAAATGCTCTGGTTATCGTTGGGTCTACAGCAAACTGAAAACTGCAATAATGAGCTATCTCAAGTCACCATGTGATGAAAACATTATGCATTTGTGGTTTGTAATTCTGTTGGTGACAGCTGCTTTTTACTTTTACTACAGTTTGTAATGTTACACTGTTTTCAGCATGTGACGAGCGGATGAAATTTTAATACACCACTCGAACCATGCACGTACAGGAAACATTCACACACAAAAAAAAACCAGTGATGATCTCCTCTCTTCTAGAATTTTTGCCCAAATTGTGTTATCTGCCCAACGACAACGAGAGGGACAATTTAGCTGGTGAAATCCAAGCGGAAAACCTTCTTGGTTTTGGGTGGATAATAATAGAACAACGAAGAAAGTGCGTCTTGAACTTAGTGTGCTGCTAACAATGGGCGCAAGTGTTAATAATACAATATATAATAACAATATAAAGTTTAATACACACGTGGGAAGGAACCGGTAGGTTGATGAAACGGACATAAGATTGAAGACAATATCAGTCAAAGTCAAAAGGACCGCTTAAGAAATGCACTTAAGAAATGTTCTTATCCAGCATTCTGCAAAAGCCAGACACAGTATCCATGTTAACAGTTGCAGCCTGTAGGGCATTCCAAATTGGGACGACTCTAACCGAGCAGAAATTACTCCGCCAATTAAGATACAAACTCTGCGCACATAGTTTCCAAGGATGCCCCCCTGGTGTGTTGCACTGGTGCCCTGTGAAAAGAGGGAAGGTTCATAGAGATAAGACCACATACAATCCTGTATAGGTTAGGACGAGGTCGAACTTAATCCTTAAAGTTCAAGTTCAAGTAATTCTAATCCCGTTATATTAAGGTGGTCCGCATACCTGATATCATGCAGGCCCAGTAATCCTTTTGTAAACCGGCACTGAACCAACTCAACTAAGTCGATATCCTTCTAAAGGCAAGGAGACTACACTGGGGTTGCACACTCGAGCAAGGGGCGAACAAAAACTTTAAATGCCAAAATTTGTGTTTCAATACTGCCAGAAGTAAAACATTGATTAACAATTGCTAAACGTAGAAATGCAGAGGCACAGATTTCTGGCAATGCAAAGAAGGCTTAAGTAACCAAATCCCCAAATCTCGAACTTCGTACACCAATGGTAAAGTTTCGTTTTCTAAGCCGAACCTATAGCCAGGGTTATTAATGCCGACGTGGGAAGCAATGCACTGATGTGCGGAGAGATGCAACTGCCATATGTGCGACCAGTCAACCACATTCTGAACTTTATTTTCAATATCTGATTTAAAGATTTGATCAACATTAGCTGTCCCAATTTTTAAATCGTCAACATGTTTATAACCGAAAGTGTTATCATTAGTGAATATTAGATCATTCAAGTAAATCACGAAGAGAAGTGGACCCAGTACCAAACCCTGTGGGACTCCACTACAAACAGTAACCTTAGAAGAAAGTATAATAATAATAATAATATAATAATAATACATTTGTTGCAAGATAGACAAGGCAAACAGGTCTGATAAGGATCACAAGTTTCACTTACTGTCAGCCTCATTTAAAACATAGTCAACCAACATTTAAATAAAACAATCTACAAGGTGTCAACTACAAAGTTTAAAAAGAAATGCAGTGGTTAGGTCTTAATAGGAATGGTGTATGTGTAAGGTTCTCAGAATTTAGTAGTCGCCTGAAAATGTCAATAGACCCAGCCGTAACAGTCTCCTCTTTCAATGAATTCGAGGCAGGATCAATGAGATCAACGTCCTTAAGGAGGTACGGGGACCACACTGAGCTTGCAAATTCCAATAGGGATCGAACATAGGTGAAGAAGCGCTGGACAATTGCCAGCCGGCGATTTGCAAAGGAGACAATATGCGTGCAATAGATCGATGATTTTAAGTCATTTGTCAACCAAATGCCAAGATCTTTTATCTGATCCACGTATGGTAATTTTTCATTTTTCGAGAGTGTAGGTAAAACAATTATTTCGATAAGTATCCCACCAATAGCAACCTGCTGCATTTGGTGTGGCAGAAAAGTAGATAGCCAACCCCAAAGGTTACCATGAATACCATATATAGTGCTGAAGTTTAAATGAATGTCTTCGTGTTGACGTGACCCTCTTACAAAACTGAACAATACTAATGTACGTCATTTTCTCCATTGTTGTATTATTATTTCTTTTTTGTTCTCTGTGGAGTATAGAGGAAAAAGCCAAACAGCGATTTGTGCACTTGAGTCATCCAAAATAGAAAACCTTTCTAGTATTTGATCATATTTTTTTATAAGAATTTATGTAGGATGACTAAAATGTATGACAAACCATATTTATCCCCATGTTGAGAAAATTCAGTGTTTTTTTTTAGAAGAGATAAGACAGCTACAAAATTGACATTATAAAGATATAGATTGAGTTTTACAACGTTCATCCGTTCTCACTATTGCAGTGCTGTTGGAAGAATCATATCAAAAACCAAAACCGGTGAAAAGAACGCCAACTTCCGAATGGTTCGGCCCTTCAAAGGAGTGACAACAACACACTAAAACATTCGCCAAGTTAATCATACCGCTTAATAGTTCGCAGGTTAAATGAAAACTAGAACATTGATACTTTCGTTAGCAATGTTCAAGTTTTCATTTAACGTCGAAAGTATTATTCGGTGCGATTAACTTGGCGAATGTTTTGGTGTGTTGATGTCACTCCTTTGAAAGGCCGAACCATTCGGAAGTTGGCGTTCTTTTCACCAGTTTTGGTTTTTGATATGATATCACTTCTTTTTTTTTAAATTGTGTATTAGACTCAACTCCACTACGGTGCAGATGTGTAATAACGTGCCACTTCAACAAGAAATTGGTTTTCAACACTTTGCTACTACGTTTTGCCTAGAGGCCGAACCATTCTCAACTTAGACACCTCTTTATAGGTTTTTTGTTTCGTTTTAATTTTGATGTAAGTTGTTTTATTTAGTTAGTTTAGGTGTATTGGTATGACTCCTTTGAAGGGCCGAACCATTCTCAACTTAGTGGCCTCTTTACCAGTTTTTGACTCTGTTTATTTTGCTTTGTTTTTACAGTTTCTTTATTTTTCGTGAATTGGACGTTAATACAATTTCTGTCCTACGTTGCTCACATTTATCGTGATACACTAGTGTGTGTCTAAGCACGCACGTCGGTATACACGTTGTCATTGTCCGAACTTTGGCCGTCCAATGTGAGACGATGCCGACAATACTAACAATGTTTCTAACAATATTTTCGTACTTACGCACCCTCCCACGCCATCCCCGTTACACCCCCAGGCTCCAAACCATAATAGGTACGCAGTTCGTATTGTACTGCACCCATTCGTCCAATTTAACAGCTCGAAGCCTTCCCGTTATCTCGGTACCGATGAATAATCACCCTATGGGATTTAACATGGGGATGAGCGAATTAGCTAGCTAGCTAGCTAATAGTAACACATTTGCAACGTTATCGAGG